>MNCI01030542.1:58207-141690 GCA_015680685.1 Gnetum montanum | reverse complement strand
AAGCCCTAATATAGACACTAGGTGACTTTTTTTTGTTGGGGAATGAGGCTTTGACCACTTATGAGGCATTTCTCAGTCCCAAAAATATCAAGTATGTGAAACTGCCTATTGTGGATCATAATCTTCACATTTCCAATGAAGTTTTTCCTTGGGTTTCATGTGGTGAAAGCTACATGATGAAGATTGGCTATAACAGGCATTGACAAAGAATATAAAACACCACTTCATATTATAACACTACAATGCATACAGGCCATATACGAATTAGGCTATCTAGGTCACCAAAGTTGCTAGTTTAAGGTTGTGGCAAGCCATGGCAAGCTATGTTGCTAGTTTAAGATCATAGTGGATAGTTGAAAGAATGCTCACTTACTAGTGATTATTAGCTACATGTAGTATGGCTTTAGATAGGAATGATTGATCAGATTTGCCAACTCATTCCCATCCATGTCAACTACTATGAATGCATCATTTCCATAGGCTCTAGTGATAAGGAAGGATCCTTCCTAGTTGGCTGAGAATTTTTCCACGTGGTTGCGAATAGCTTTGAGGACCAAGTCAACTTCTTTGATCTTGCGCATGGTCAAGTTATGGTAATGTTATCGCTTCTACCTCTCTTGATAGTGTTCGATGTGAGCAAGTGCCTCCATACATTACTTCTCCACTGAGTCCAAGATCATTGTCTACAACTCCTTGCTCTACTCATCATTAATGAAGTCGATCAAGACTACTTGGAGTGATGGAACCTACAATTCAAGAGGTAAGATAGCTTCAGAACCATAAACCAAGGTAAAAGAATTCATACTAGTTGCCATGCAATAGGTTTTTCTATATGCCCATAATGCATGGACAAGTCACTCATGCCACTTGCATTTGCTGTTGTTAAGCATCTTTTTGAGTAAGTTGATGATGGCCTTATTGCTTAATTCTGCTTGTCTATTGGCCTAAGGGTAATAAGATGATGAGAAAGAATGCTTAATGCCTAGGTTGTGATAGAAATCTTTCATTTTGTGGCTACTAAATTATGGTCCATTATCTATAACTATGGTTATGGGTATGCCAAAACGAGCTACAATGTTATCTAGGAAGAATTTGCAAACTTACTCAGATGTAGTTTTCCTTAGGGAAATAGCTTTAATCCACTTTGTAAACTATTTGGTTTCAATGATGATGAAGCTATGTTCTACTGACAAGTTAGACGTTATAGATCCAATGATATCCAACCACCTTGTTAAAACAACCATGTGATCTAGGTTGTGTGTAACTCAGTCGGTGATACATGTATAACCTTGCTATATTGTTGGCATGTGTTACACTAGTTAACCTTTTGCAAGAAGTCATTTTCCATATGGGGCCAATAATAGCCTAACTGTCTAATCTTAGCGTTCATAGCTCCTGGTCCTATATGTCCTTCACAAACACCCTCGTGAACCTCGTTTAGGATTGTTCTAGCTTCAGTTTTACCTAAGCACTTTAGGAGTATGGCATCATAGGATCATCAACATAATGTGTTATCACCTACGATGACATACTACTTTGATCACTTGCGTATGATGTCCTTTTGAGCAATAGTCAAGCTTTGTGAGGATTCATCATGCATGATGTAAAATTTGATATCATCATACCACTCCTTGGGAGGAGAAGTATGAATGATAGCCACAAAGGCATCCTTAGTGTTTTGCATGATGAGAATAGCATAGTTCATGGTTAATGTGGACAACTTACTAAACACATCTAGCATCACACTAAGGGTTAATGTTGCAATTGCATTAGCTATAAAATTCTTATTTTGGGGTATGTGTTGGATATCAATATCCATGAATTTCTGTAACAATTGTTTTTCTAGATCACAGTATGATTGTAAGCATTCAACTTTACATGCATAGAATTTGATTACTTGGTTAACCACGAGTTTTAAATCACCTTTAATCATTAAGTGTCTAATTCCTAGGTCATGAGGTACCATCATCCCTCTAATCAAACCTTCATACTTTGCTATGTTGTTGGTACATGGAAACTCAAAATGATAAGCAAAGGATCGAATTTCACCAAATGGGAATGTTATGATGGCAGTAGCACTGGCCCCATGGGTTGTTAAAGCTCTGTCAAAGTGCATAATTACCTCATAGCCATTGGGAATTTCCCTAATAGTGTTAATGTGTTCATTAGGGAAATTAGGATTTATGGAAGCTTGGTGATCAATAGGTGAAACTGTGAGTTGTATGACTATAGCTTGACCTTTCATTGAGGATTGAGAAATGTAATGAAGGTCAAATTCTATGGTTATGAATTTTTATTGGGATATACAAATACTTTCATAGATGTTGGTCGTTATGGCTCTAAGTATGTTATCTTTGCAAATGGCATTGACTTGGCTTCTAAAGAGGTAGTGTCTCCACTTCTTCAAAGAGAAGACTAGTGCTAAGAAATACTTCTCCACATTAATGTATCAGGTCTCCTAGGCTATTAACGCATGGCTGAGGTAGTACACAGGCATTTTTTCTCCATCATCATGTTTCTAACAAAGTAGAAAGGAAATGGATGTAGCAAAGATGGCAAGGTAGATGTAAAATGGTTTACCCTGTTGTGGAGGATAGACTTTAGGTAGTTGTGTTAATTCTCACTTAAGGTTTTTAAATGCCTCTTGGCATTGAGTTGTCCACTCATAGTGAACTCCTTTCTTAAGCAAGTGTTGCATGGCCTGTAACTTATTTGTAAGCCTAATGATAAACCTACGAATAAACTATAATCTGTCTTGTAATTCTCAAAGCTCCTTAAGGCTGGTAGGCATTGCTAATTTAGATATGGCCTTAACCTTATCAAGATTAACATGTATCCTTGCTTTGGAAACTACAAAGCTAAGCATCTTACTAGTCCTAACACCAAAGATACACTTCTTAGGATTAAGCCAAAGTTTGTATTTGAGGCATCATTTTAGCACAAGACCTAGGTCATTAGCCTGATCATTGGCCATCCTAGACTTAATGGCTATGTCATCTATGTAATCATTAAGCAAACCTAGCATGTGATCATTGAAGATATAGGTCATGGCTCATTGATAGGTTGCTTTGGCATTCTTAAGACCAAATGATATCATAGTATAGCAAAAGGTACCTCATGGGGTCATAAAGGTTGTGCTAAGTTGATGCTCTAGGTTGATCCTAATCTGGTTATATCCCAAGAATCCATCTATAAAGGATAACAAGACATGTCTAGTTGTAGTATTGATAAGTTGATCAATACTAGGCAAATGGAAATCATCCTTGATAGTTACTTTATTTAGGTCTCGAAAGTCAATGAAAATATAGTTACTCCCATTTTTCTAAGGGACTGCCACTATGTTGGACATCCATTCTACATAGTTGATAGCCCTAATGAAACCAACTTGATAGAGTTTTAAGATCTCATCACGAACTACCAATGCCAAATCTAGTCTAATATTGCACACTTTTTGCTTAACTAGTTTAATGCTAGGATCTAGTATGATGTTGTGCTAAACCAAACATGGGTCTAGGCTTGGCATAACTTCATATGACCAAGCAAAGGCCTTAATGTTTCTTTGTAGAACCTTGGTGATGTCTTGAGCATATTGAGGCTCTAGTGAGGAACTTAATTTAAGGGTTTTTTCCTTACCACTATATGTTGTGACAAGAACCTCAACTAGAGAGTCTTTGATTATGTTGTCGACCTCTAAGTCAAGGGTTTTGACTAGGTTTTCAAGCCATTCTAGAGGTTTCTCTATTGAGGCTATGTGATCTACAAGACTCTTAGGCTCAAGATCTAGTCAAATCATGGTCGATACATTATTCAATAGCACTAGGAGGTCCAGGTAGATACAAAGGTAAGCAAATTTGCTTCTAGGTACTCATACTTTAATCCTGCATGTTAACCAAAAGCATATTAAGTGGCACATAGGTAAAAGTAAATAAATAATGCTATAATGCTATAAAATTATGCAAATACATGCAAATCTAAGGCAAACAAGATCATCCAAGGTCATGAATAGGGCAACGAGAAGCAAACAAAGAGTAGTAAGGGCCAAATAAAAGTTGGACCAAGGTTAAACAAAGTAAATTATAAGGATCAAGGCTACAAATGGTTGACAAGGGCCACAATTTTTCTAGTTTTAGGTCTTAGTGGGCCATGATGCTAGTTTAGAGTCTTGGTGGACTATGATGCTAGTTTAAGGCCTTAGCGCGCCATGGTCACATGGTGTTAGACAATGGTTAGGGAAGGTCAAACCCCACTATTTGATACCATTTAAAAGCAAAACATAGGTAAATAAGGCTATAATAAGGAACATAAAGATCATATAAGGTTGTATAAAGGCCATAGAAGGTCAACAAGGTGAACAATGTGACACAAGTCCAAAAATAAGCCAAAATGCTATGTAATGAGGCAAAAATCAAGCAAAACAAGCCACATATGGTAAAATTTGGATAGTATAGTTTTAAAAATGGTTAGATTTTGCCAATTTTAGGCCTTAGTAGGCCATGTTTTGGGGCTACAAGGCTATTAGGTGAGTTTGGGCATCAATCAGGGATATTTTTAGGCTATTTGGACCTAAAAATCAAGTGTTTTGAGGCTTTCATGTTGGGCTCAATGTGGAAATAGGGATCCTCAATGTGGAATAAAAGGAAAAATAGGTTTTGGGGTGCTTAGAGGTCCAAAGTTAAGGTTCCAAGAACTTATCAAGGTAGCATAGGCTCCAATCCATCAAATTGGGCACTCCAAAGGTTTGTAAAGGTCAAAAAGTAGGTTCTAAAGCCTTCCCCATTGACTCCACGCTGGCTAGTGTGGAAGAAAAGGGGATCAACATGGAAAACCAAGATTTAAACCAAAATGGGTTCAAACATGGTCAAATAGATAGCTAGGACCCAAATCTGAAAGTTGTGCATCCTTTGGCTTCATTTTGAAGTAGTTTGAGTTCATTTTCAATGTCAAAACATGTCAAAGTGGCTTCCCCCCCTTTTTCCATATTGAGCACAATATCCCTAGCATGGAAGAATTGGGGGACACTTCTTTCATGGATTTAGGGTGGTTTTAGAGCACATTAACTAGGTTTCTAGGCCCCTAGGGCTGTAGATCATGATTCTTCAAGTTTATGGCTGATTTTGAGCACATTTGGAGGTTGTTCAAGCGAAGTTAAGGTCTTCCCCCATGTTTCCATGCTAAAGAAGTTACTCCAATGTAGAGGAATGGGAGGAATGGATTTTAGAGGTCAAAATGAAGTCAAACAAGCAAAATCTTGAGGTTATGAAGTCCTAAGCTACTCTAGCATAGATCTTCAACTTCCGAAAGTGTCATCTTGCAACCACTAGTGGAAAAGTAGCATCCCCCCCCCCCCCTATTTCCATTCTGCCCAATGTGGAAGGGGCCTTCCCTAGTGTGGATAAAGTAAGAATCCAAGATCTGGGTGAATTGAGATCATAATTGACTATGCATGTTAGCCTCTAGAGTTGTTAGCGCCAAGGGCTATGTCTCCATGTTAAAATTTGGCAGTTTTGAGTATTTACAAGTGGTTTTTTTTAGCTTCCCATATTTTTTCCATGTTGAGGCTATCAAGCTCAACATGGAAAACTAGGAGGAACCATCTTTTAGCCATCCAAGATCAGTTTTCTTAGGTTTGAAGGCTCCAATGACTACTGACAAAGTTCTAGAGTGAATGTAAGGTTGTTTGATGTCATTCTGAGGTGCTTAGGGGCTTGAAAAAAAACCCCCCAATAAGTTTCCATGTTGGGGATTTTTCCAATGTGCTCAATGTGGAAAAAGGGATCCCCAATGTGAAAGAACCATAAATCCTAGATCTAGGCTAGTTTTGGCCTTAATTGATCCTGCATGCATGGTTATAGGTTTTTTGCATTCGAGGACTAGGGTTTGGGCTCAAGTTTGACTAGTTTGAAGGTTCCCTAGAGATTTTTTAAGCTTTTTCCCTATTTTCCACACTGAGGATAGTATGCTTAGTGTGGAAGAGTAGGGGAAGTAGATTTTTGGCTTTTGCATCATCTCTATCCATGAATGTAGGTCTCTAGGGTTGCTAGTGTTGATTACCAATTCTTGGTATGAAAATTTGATAGTTTCAAGGGTTATTAAGTATTTTTTAATGTTCCCCCCATTTTCCACACTAGGGCTTCCATGCTTAGCATGGAAGATTAGGAGGAAAGGCTTTCTGGCCACTTGTGATCAATTTTGATAGTCCTCAGGATCTTAGGATGTGCAAAAAAAGTTCTAAGACACACATAGGGCTTTCCTGTGTTTGTTCAAGGTCTATGGAGGTAGAGTCCTCCAAAATTTCCCCCCTTTCTTCCATGTTGGGCAACGTGGAGGAGGTGGCTTTTAGTGTAGAAGAATTTAGGGACCATGATTTCTGCCATTTTCCATCATTTCTAGCTATGCATGCTGATACCTTATGTCAAAATTTGGTTGTTTCAAGGGTTATTAAGAAATTTTTGGGCTCCCTCACTTTTTTCATACTATTTCTTCCATGCTTAGTGTGGATGATTGGGGGGAAGGGCTTTTTTACTTTTATGGTTAAAGCAGGCTATGCATGAAGTGTCCACAAGGTTGCTAGTATTGGCCATCAATGTCTAAGGTTGAAATATGATTATTTTGAAGGATGTGAGAGGGTTTTTAGGCTTTCCCCTTCTATCCATGCTAAGACTAGAATTCCCAACATGGAAGACATCTCCCCTAACCAAGAAAGTTAGATCTAGGCTAGATCTATGCCAATCGACCATGCATGTCAACCCCCAAGGTTGTTGGGGTTGATAGTCAATGCTAGGTGTCAAGATCCATCAGTTAGGAGACTTCTAAGTGCCTCATGCATTCTTCCCCCTTTCTTCCACACTAGGCATGTTGGTCCCAGTGTGGATAAGATGGGAATGATAGTTTTATGTCATATTTAACTATTGGAGTATTCAAAATTTCTAAAGGATTTTGGCAAGGTCTAGGGATCATCAAGCATCAAGAAAAAATCACTCGGTAGTCACTTTAGGTAATTTTGGCTTCCCCCCATCTATCCAAGTTGAGGGTAAGATGCTCAGCTTGGATGAAGCCTCCCCTAGTGTGAAAACATCAAATCCTAAAGTTTCAACCATTTTTGATGAGTTTCGACTTGGTTTGATGAGGTTCCAAGTCTACGAGA
This sequence comes from Gnetum montanum, assembly GCA_015680685.1. Lineage (NCBI taxonomy): Eukaryota > Viridiplantae > Streptophyta > Gnetopsida > Gnetales > Gnetaceae > Gnetum > Gnetum montanum. The sequence goes on along the minus strand of MNCI01030542.1, from coordinate 134,546 downwards.
GATGCTTGGATGGGTTCCAGGTCATGTGGGCCCATCTTGAGGTCAAACTTGGTCTAGATGGATATTTTGGAGGGTAAGAATGGATGTGATCCCCCTTCTTCCATGCTAGGTACTATTGCCTCAGTGTCGAAACCCATGGTATTTAGCTTCGTTCATGTCTCACCCGCTTTTGAGGACCTAAATTTGAAAAAGGTAGACTTTGGTTACTAAAATTAGAAAAATAGTTGTATTTTAATTACTCTGTGAAATAGGAGGCATGTTTCCACACTGAACATGGTATCCCTAGCATGGATGCATGTGAAAAAAAGCTCAATGTTGATGCAATTTTTGGTGAAGAGAGAATGCATAGGGTGGGGCCCATAATACAAAAATTTAAAATTTTGAAAAGTGAAGTTGTTTCCCATCCAAAATCAATGTGAACCAGAATTTTCCCCCTTTGCACTTTAGGGCACTTGGTGTTATGGTGCACTCAATTAGTAGTTGGGGTTTCAAGGTGTGCATTTAGGTTTTAGATGTGGTTTAGATGTGAAATTTCATAAGTTTTGATCATAACTATTATTCTACACCATCAACACATTAAAAGATAGCTCTGACAAAGATTTTTGTTGTATAGAACACCAATCTTTAGTGTGGAAGCCTCCCATCTCCCCTACAGCCAACATAGAATTCCTATTTTCTCTTAATTTTCATCATCCCCAGCATTAAGCTTGCCATGGCACCTAAGTAGTGAGAGGGAAAGAGCAGAAATCCTATGATCCAAAAAATGGATGAGTGTTCTAGGGAGTTGTTAGAGGTTCCCAAGCACATCTCCATCTAGGCCTCATCCATCACCACTCCAAGGTAGGTAGTTCTAACTATTTTTGCTTTCATTTTCTATGGGTTTTCTAGTTTTGTTTTCCATGTGTTAAAGCCATTTTTTCCAGATCTACTCTGGTGGAGGGATTCAAATGAAATTCTAATGAAATCCCACTTCCTATTTTTCCTACTTCCATGTAGATCTATAGTCATTTTGTTATTTTAACTTTTGTAGATTAAATTTTGAAAATAGGACTTGTTATTTCATGCTTTTTTTCAAAATTTTGGGATACGACCATTTTTTTAGATGTAGGCCTTAGGATTTGTTAAAATTAAATTTTAAAAAAATCATACTGCATTATTTTTGTATGAATTTTAATGTGTTTCAATCATTTCAGCTATTTTGACTATGTTTCCATGCCTATGTAAAATCTAGGTTTTGAAAATCTTTTTAAGTTTTGGGGATGGAAAAGCAAGCAACATTGTGTATAATTTTCCTAAACAAAAGGCTACATATTTTATAAATTTCATGTCATGGGTTTGTAGCCATTCATTTTAGCTTTCGAATGGATTTTGTTTCATTCAATTGGTTTTGAATTGATGGAGTTATAGCTATTTTCCTAAGGTTTTGTAGTCAAGTTCTTTATGTTATTTTTTAAAATTTCATGTAAGTTCATGAATTTTTTCTAAGAAAATGGGAAGATTTTTGGTTGTTTTTTGGCTATGGATGAGTAATTCTTAGCTTCAACTTTGCAATGGAGGTGGAATAACCCCAATTGGACTTAAAACAAAATTTTAACAAATTTTTTATCAAGCCTATGTCGAAAGGAAGTTTGTGCTGTTTCTAACTTTTTTTGAATAAATGTCAATGGTTTTGAATTTTTTCTTAGTATGGGTGCATAGAGCTTGATTTAAGCTTTCAAATAGTGGTGGACACTATGTTTGAAGCTTAACTAAATTTTTGGCAAATTTTTTACCAACCCTACGTGAAAGGAGGTTAATGTTGACGGCTACAGTTTTGGCTAAATTTTTCTATAACTCATGTAAAAACTAATTATGCATCTCTAGTTGTAATGGTCATGGCTGCAAAGCTTGTGATTTCAAGATCCCTTCCATGGTGAAATCACTAAAATCTACGTTTTCATGAATTTTTAATGAATTTCTTGCCTAAACTGTGTGAACAAGGCCAAATTATGGTTGTAGCACATTACACCTTTGGGGATGGAAGTGATTGATATGTGTAGCTTCTCATGTAAAACTTATGCTTTAAATATGTTTTTTCAGAAAAATAAAGGCTTCACTAGTTTTTTAAAAATATTTTTACCATGGCAATATGCTTTTTAAATTTTTTAAATGCTTTTTTCCAAATTTATACATGCTTTTTCTAAATTTATGCATAGTTTAGATGATTTTTTCTAAATTTATGCATAATTTAGACTAAGGCTTAGTTTTGGATATATGATTTTGATTATGAAGTAAAAGGCTATAAAATATGGCAATAATGCTATTATGGAATTTCTTAAGCTAATTTAGATAAACACCTTAGAGACTTTTACAAAGGCTAATTTCACCTCTAACTAGATGTTTTTTTCCAAATTTGCTAAGTGTTTCCATAATGTAAGGCTAGGCAAGGTGGTAATAATGTTTTTCTCATGAAATTTCTTAAGCTAATTTAGATAAGCACCTTAGAGCTTTTTACACAGGCTAATTTCACCACCAACTAGATGTTTTTTTCTAAATTTACCAAGTAATGCCAAATGATCATAATTTTTTTGTTTTGCTTTATGCAAGGTTTACGTGAAACCCATCCTTATCATTGTAGAGTTGGTAAGTATCTTGTGCTACATTGGTCATCCCAAGACCAATACCCCACTCCCCGATATGGCTATGGGGAAGCTGCTATTGTGAATCTGGCTTAAGGAAAGGGCACTCCTTGCCTACATCTTAAAGAACTTTAGTATGATGATGTGGTCACACTTGTCTATAGATGTGGTAGGGGTTATAGTGGAGATGAGTCTCCATTATTTGGAGGAAGGCCTTGCACATCTACCCTCGAAACTAATGGAGCTGAAGTCTCCACAGTTTAGATGTATTTTATGTTTTTGTTTTTGACTTATGGTTTGATTTTGGCTATGGGTTGCTAACTAACTATATGTTGTTGCATTTTAGGCCTTAGGAGACATTGGTAGCCCTAGCAATGAGGGTGGGAATGACCCACCACTTCCTCCTTTGGACGCCACTCAGCAGCCTCCTTTAGTTTAGCTTGTTGGCTATTTGTCTTCATTTTCATGTTGATGGATATGTTTAGCCAAGACTATGTTATAAATGGTTGTTATTCTTTGAAATTCTTGCCACATAGTGTGGCCATGGCTATTATGGACACTTTAACTTTAAATTTAAAATTTTGGTTTTATTTTGGCTATATATATCTATAGTTTTAGTAAACATTGTGAATGTTGAGAATGACTATGTTGACATCTTGGTTATAACATTAAATAGCTAATTAATGCGATAATAGGCTTAAGAAAAGAGAGATATATAATAATAAAATGGATGTTTGCTAGTTTTAGGCCATCGCAGGCATAGGTTATATAATTTTACTAGTTTAAGGCTATGATAGGACATGATGTGTTGTGGTTACTTTACCAGTTTGGGACCATGGCAAGTCATAATGCCAGTTTAACATCTTAGTAGATTGTGACACTAGTTTAGAGTCTTAGCAAACTGTGTTGTATGATAATCTTTGCCAATTTAGGGTTATGATGCCAATTTAAGGTCTTAGTAGACCAATTGTGAAAAAGAAGTATATTTATAAGGCTTTTTTTTATGTTCTTAACATAAGTAAAAATAAAAAAGGTTGTAACAAATATGTAAAAATGCAAATGAACTTAGGTTACATGCATAGGCTACATGCATAAAGAGTAAAACAACCCATGCATAAAAAGATATAATAAATTGCAAAAAAAAAAGGTAAGGCTACATGGCTATCATAACATCTAGTCATAAGGGCATAGAAAGGTTAAGGTGAACTTCACTTATGTAGATTCTTCCTAATCTTTACAAGATTAGGGAGTCAGCAAGGCCTACTCTGCACAAGCTTATATTCACAATCTCCTTCACTTACGATGTTAAAAGGGAGTTCATCCCATAATGCATCATGTTGCTTATCATTTTCATTGTTGGCTTTCTTTGGTTGTTGCTCTTTTTTGGGTTGTTGGACTTCATGTCTAGGAGCTTCTTCTTGAAGCTCCAATTTAGACCCTTATTCTATGTTCACGTTGTTAATAACTAGGGAAACTACATTATCATCATGAATGATGATTTTAGCTCCCTCATAAGGAAGATGAGTTTCTTAATGGATGGATAAGGACCTGGCTCGTAATTGAGCCAACCAAGGCCTTTCTAAGATAAGGTTGAATCCTGGTGTCTCTTCCACCACTAACAAATGGTTGGTTGTGGGGAATTTCTCCTTGGCTACAAAATCTAAGAAGATAGGCCCCTTGATGGAAACTCTTGATCCATTAAAGAACTTTAGAGCCATGGTACTTGTAGGTTGTATTTGCTTAGTTAAGCCTAAGCATTCAATGATGGTGCATGGGATAACATTGGTTGTGGCCTCATCATCAACATGCACCCAATACACTTTAAACTACCATATGCATATGGTTATGAATAGAGGGGCATAGTTACTTTTCCATTTTAGTGATTGGCTTTGATTTCACTATCACAAAATACTAGGGGTGTTGACTTCTCCTCCCTTGATGAGGGAGGAACCATCACTGCATAGATGGATTCCTTGTTAGTGGGGATGTCCTCACTAATGCGGATGAAGTCAACATTTTGACTAATGCCTCATGATGTGTGGTGGAATTCATGATTAGGTCATATAAGCTTAAGGTTGTATTCTTTTGCTTAACGGATTACTTAACTTGGTCCATCACACTAACAAAGTTTTTATTGTTGGTCATGGGCTTGTTGCCTTGGTTTTGCTTTACTTCCTCCATGCACCCCAAAATGCGAACTTCAACTTTAGGTTATGGTTGTTGAGGCTCTTCCTCTTTGTTTTGGTTATGGGCTTTGGTGTCCTCCTATGGCTTATTTGTTGGAGTGGGTTAGGTAGAGGAGGTCATGGGTATAGTCGAAATGGGAATAGGCTTCAATGGATCCACTTCCTTTTGTGCCTCTAGTTGCTTGCCACCCTTGTTGAGCTTTTGCTTATACTTCTTCCCTAAGATCTTCTAGTTATTAGTTGTTGGCTATGAATATGAGGCAGTAGCATTGGTCACCACAAGAGGTCATTGTGTAGTTGGTTGTGCTACAACTACTTGGGTTGTGTTGGGTTGGGGGATTANTTGTCATAAGAGTACCATCATGAGTGCCTCCCAAGGAACCTTTTGCNCTTTGGCTATTTTGCATAATCATTTGTGTTTATTTTTAGAGGCTTTGGTCATTTCTTTGTGTTGCATGTGCCCACTCTTTAATAGTTGGTCTAATAACTCAGATGATTTCATAGGTAGGGTAGTGTATTTGGACCTATCCTTTCTTTTGAAGTTAAGTCTAGTTGTTGTCAATGCAATAGCCTTAAAGGTTGATGGTTCATTATTATGGTCATTAGTGGGGACCTTGGGTGGGTTGGCCCTTGGCCCCTGGCTTATGGTCTTTTCCTCTTTGGTCATAGTTGTTATGGTCATGTTATTTTGTTTGCTCTTTTCTTTGTCTCTTTGTGTATGTTGATTTTTGTATGCTATGTAGGCCAAATCATGATTGGCCTCCACAACATCTTCTATATTTTTAGTTTAAGAGAACACTTGGCTAAGAGACCACGAATCAAGGTAGTAGAGTTTTAACTTGATAAATTCATTCACTGCTCCCTTAAATATGGCTAAAATATGGGCTTCAACTATAAGCTCTGGTATTTCATTCAACAGTCTATTCCACTATTGAATAAATTTCTGCATGGGTTCTAGGGGTCCTTGCTTGACCTTCATAAGTTGGTCAAGTGTTGTGTCTATCTTTAAGTTATACTTGATGTGGTTGACTGATGAAGTGCTAAATAATCGATGCGTCAACTAGGCCGCATATACTGGGTTCCATATACGCGGTCGTGTCGATGCGGCCCCATCGACACATCCGTTCATGCATCTACGTGGCCCCGTTTATGCGGAGCCTATTTTAGCCTATAAATAAGTGGGCTTCAACCACACTTAGGTATCTTTTTGGGTGTTGTAGTGAATCTCTTGTAGTTTTTTTCTGTGAGAGTTAGAATATTTTCCAAGTGCTCTTTATTCGAGCGCTGATGTACTTGAGCCCATTAGCGTGAATGGCAATAAAGATGAGCTTTTCAAGCATTTCTTGCAGCAATTGGACTTAGTCATTTGATGCATTTAATAGTTTAATATTTCTATGCTTTAATAATTCCTTAAGTTTTCATTGTTATTACTTTAATCGTCATCACTCTCTTATAGTTTGTAAAAACCTTAAGTACGACCATCTCGAACATAAACCCAACACTTGGCAACCCAGTAACGCTTAACGTCTAGTAACCCAATAGTGGCTAGGGGATGCTTAGGATGTGCATGGAAGATGGGATTGGATACTTATGCTAGGAAGAGTTAAGATATAGATTAGGATAACTATAGATTACGTAATATTCCATTCCTTACTTTCCATTTCAAGAATTAGCCGCTAGAAGTTAAAGTAAAAAAAAGCCATAAAAATCATTTGTCTCAATCTCACTTAACCATCACAATCAAAACATCACAAGTGAGGTTGGGAAGACAACGATCATTCTAACCCAAGGTTTTGCTAGTTAGGGTCTGGTGTATGCAAAGTGCTTATAGTCTATGGAATTCGACCGAGTCACGTGTGAACACTCGTGATTCGCATGGTTGGGCATAGGGGTACCTAGCTGCTCATCATTGACAAACTAGGAAACCAAGTCCTCCAAAGAGGATATGGATCCCCTAAGTAATGTGTGATACCAATCAAGAGCTTTTCCTATCAATGACATAGGGAAAATCCTCATGATGGTATGAGGCCATGGCTGCAAGCGTAAGCATTCAGATTGAAAGGTAATAAGGTGAGCATTAGGATCACCTTCTTCATTATATTTGCTAAATTAGGGAATAGGAACACCAAGAGAAAGTGTCAAGGGTGGGACTACAGGACTTATGGGATCATCCTAGTAAAAATCCATAATATTGACTGTCTGCAAGGTAGAGGCTTTTAGCCTCTCCAATTTCTCCATTGGAGCTTGGATCATTTGGACTGTGGTGGCCCTGTTGGTTGTGAGATTTGTACATAGGACTATGGTTTTTGTTGTGAGGCTTGTGGCCTCACTATAGATTGCATGACAAAAGGAAGTGGTTTCCTTATGATTATGGCTTATGGGCCAAACAAAGAAAAGGATGTTTATGCTAGTACTTAAGGCATAAATGGGATAAAGGGGATGTGTGACACCTGAGTTGCTTGGGATCCCATGGTGGATCCAGCATAAGTAGTTAATGGATTTGTGGTGGTAAAAACCACTGTTGATAGCTACAGAGATTAAGGCCATGTGAAAAATGGCATAGATGGAATATGGATCATAGTTTGTGATATTGATTGAGTTTGATGTATAGTTGTGACCAATGTGGGACCAACCATGGTCAGGTAGGAAGGAGTGGAAGATGGTGGCACCATGCCCATAGAGAAAACAAAAGCATTAGAGGAAGGCTTGGTGGCCTTGGGGGTTGCTTTTTGGAACAATCCCTCTAGGATTTTTTTAAGCTTAGATTCTGCCCTAAATTCATCCTCCTCTTTTTGTTTTTCCTAAGAGCTATGTTTTTCATCCTCTTTCTCTATCTCAATCAATTAGGCTAGTATACCCATATAGATATCAAATAGAGGTATCTAGTCAACTAGAAATGGATGTACTCCTTACCATTACGGTGCATAAGTTCAAACTCCCTTTTGGCTTTTACTTCCAAACATGGAATTAGCATGCTAGCCTATATATTGGTGTAAATGAAGTTATATCAACCTTCATTTATGACTACAAAAATAGGACTTTTCCCTATAACTCTCAAAGATTGCTTGCATTTGATGATAGCAGGGTCTTTGGGGTCATATACCCTCATGCCTTGTTGGTTAGAACCTTTGCTAGTGAAAGTGAGCAACAACTTGGTAGATTGTTGGATAGACATGCCTATGATGTTGAGAATGGCTTAAAACAAGGCTATAAATGATAAAATAGAAGTAAATTCAAGCGAATGGAACTAAAAAATGTTTAAAGAAAATAAAAAAAATTGAAAATGAAGCACTTACTATAATTAGTAAGTGGGGGTGAGGGTAAGAGGGGTTTACCCCTTTACAGGAAATGGAAAGTTGAAAAGGTTGGTAACAAGACTAACCCACACTGGCCTCTCAACTACCTCTACACTAAGTATGGTAGGGGGATGAGATAATGAAAATCTCACCACTTCTATTCCAACGTTGATGGGAAGAAGGCTATAAATCAAAGTGGAAAGTTTAATTTTTCCAATGAAACTTGGTTTTAGCTGGCTGTCAATTTTTTTAACTTGGAAAAATGGGGGAGAAGCTAACTTCTAAAAGTTTGGTAATTCCTGGAAGGGTTGCACCACCCACCTTGAAAGCTAGAAAAAGATTGAAATCAGCAGCAAAAAGAAAAGGGGAAAGCTTTCAACACTAGCTTTGAAGGAAAAAATTCATAGCAAGTGCTATGAAAAGCCACCACCCAACCACCTGCAACTTCCATGCTGCAGTTTTGATCATAGGGGGAAAGGAGCAGTATTGATCTTTTAGGAGTTTCAACTATAAAAATATGATAAAAGGCTTTCAATTTGCAATGTTGGCTTTGGGAGAGTTGGTATTACACCTCTCCCATGTTGGCCTTCCCAACTGCTTCTATGCTAGGTATGGCAAGGGGAAAGAAGGGGGGGTAAGATAATGGGAATCTCACACCTCCTAACCCAATGTGGATAGGGTTGAAAGGCTAAAAAATCAAAGTGGAAAGTTGGTATTTTCGAATAAGAATTTAGTTTTGGTAGGTTGCCAGTTTTCTTAACTTGGAAAAATGGGGAAAAAGCTAACTTCTAGAAGTTTGGTAATTTCCAAAAGGTTTGCACCACCCACTTTAGAAGCTAGAAATATTGGTAGCAAAAGGGAAAAGGGGGAAAGGTTTTAATGCTAGTTTTGGGGCTGAAAAAATTCACAATAGTTGCTATGAAAAGCCACCACCTAACCACCTACAAATTTCACCCTGTAGTTTTGATCATGGAGGGGGGGGGCTGCAAGACCAGTGTTGGTTCTTCAAAGTCTTGGCTACAAGAAATCAAAGGAAAGATTGCAAATGGAAACATTGGTATTGGAGAAGAATAGATCTAGTCATAGAATTTGGGTGGAGGCCCTCTTTCTAGCACCAAAAAAATTATTGTGATTGGAAAATTCGATGGTTAGAAAAAAGCAAAGGAGATTCAATGCAAATAGTTCCTCCACCCACAAATCCTCATGACCTCCACACACAAAATGGGATTCAAGGCATCCTAGCTGGTCTAGTAGATCAAGCAGGGACTTACGAAATGCAAAGCGAATAAATTGTGAAAATACAATGTAAAAATTACAAATCTAAAAAGAATAAAAGGCAAATGTAGATTGCACACACAATAAAACTTTAAAGCTTTATTAAAAAACTAAAGAATGGGTTTCAGAAATGTGTGCAAAAACAATGCTTATGAATGCAAAGGACGGCTTCACTAGTGCACGAGTTCAAAGCCTGTTGAAGCTAATGCAATCTGCTCCATGATTTGGGTACTAAGCCATTCCTGATGCTTTCGAACCTCCTCTGCTCCAATCTTAGATCTGCAGATTGGCTATGGTGGAAGTTGAGAAGTGTGAAAAATCCAAGCTATCCAAGTGCTCTATACTGGGAATTGGGAATCCCAGGAGTATAGTGTGGAGCTTAAAAGTTCACAAATCTCAAATGGGGATCGTAAAGTCACAAGTTCACAGAGTCTCTATGCTAGGTTCAAGAGAAAACAAGTGTGCAAACTTGCAAGAACTCTTGAGTGCTTGAAAATGCCCAAGTGTAGAACATAGAAATTGCTAAAAAGAGTAAAGTGTTGAACTATCTCCAAATTATGGAACCTTTTGAAAATTGTTAAACTTCTAAACGGTGTTTGAGACTAATTTTTATAGGTTTTGGGCCATGAATGGGGCTGCAAAATGGCTATAAAATGGCTGCCAAATTCAAGGGAGACAAGTGCCCACTTTTGAGAGATTACTATACATAGTAAGTGCCTTCTACCATGGCCATTCTGTTTACTATAAATAGTAACTAGGGTACACCTTCCATATTGGAGATGACTCTTCCATGCTAAGCTTTCCACCATGCTTGCTGAAGTGGATAGTCAACATTGAAGTGCATGAAGTAATGAATTTTGGCTTTTTTGGATTCCACACTAGGGGATGCAATTTTCAATATTAGGGATGAAGACTCCATGTTGGGGGGGAAGCTTCCACATTGAGAGGGGGGGAGGGAAAGGTTTCTAGGATATGCATGTAGTCTTCATGATAAAGGAAGAAAGCTTCCAAAACTGCCACCCTTCCACACTAGGGATAGGTGAGATTCATCCCTTGCATGTGTTTCTAGCATAGAAAAGTGTATACCCCTATAAAACCCATCAAATTACCTTTTTTGGCATTCCAAAATGCATGTTGACCCCTCCAAGCCTAAATATAAACACTAGGTAACTTTTTTCACTTGGCGAATGAGGCTTTGACCACTTATGAGGCATTTCTCAGTCCCAAAAGTATAAAGTATGTGAAATTGCCTAGTGTGGGTCACAGTCTTCACATTTATAATGAAGTTTTACCTTGGGTTTCATGGCATGAAAGCTACATTATGAAGATTGGCTATAACATGCAAATTTTTGTGGTGTTTCACTTCATAATATCCACTTCTCCAATGACATAAGATAGGGAATTACTAGCACTAAAAAATTTTGAGGAAGGACCTTTAGACCCCTCTACAAAAAAGCAACAAGATCTTCTTGACCAGATTTTGAATTTGGGCTTAGGGAATATTGGAGAAATAATTCAACCTCTAAATGATAATTTCTTGAATCTTACAGAATTACCTAGTACACTTAAGTGTATTTTTCTAGATCATAATAAACCATTAATACTAAATGCCCAACTAACTAACGAGAGAGAAGCAAAATTATTAGAAGTTTTACATAGGAAGTCTAAGAGATTTTCATGGAGTTATAAGAACCTTCAACAAGGAATGTCACCCAACATCTGCCAACATCATATCTATTTAGAAGATAATATAAAACTAGTAAGAATTTCCCCCAAGATAAATTAATCTCACTTTAAAACAAATTGTTATGGATGAAATTTTAGAACTTTGGAAGGGAGGAAGTATTTATCCAATAGTTGATAGTAAATGGGTAAGTCCTATTACAATAGTTCCAAAAAAGGGTGGAAAATGGAGAATCTATGTGGATTATAGGAAACTAAATTAAAACATAGAGAAAGATCATTTTCCTTTACCTTACATAAATAAAATTTTAGAAAAACTAGAAGGACATGAGTATTATTATTTTTTGAATGGATTTAGTGGTTATAATCAAGTAGCCATCGCCCCCAAAGACTAGCATAAAACAACTTTTACTTGTCCATATGGAACTTTTGCTTATCAATGCATGCCTTTTGATCTTTGTAACGCACTCACCACTTCCAAAGAGCTATGATGTCTGTATTCTTTGATATGTTAGAGGATTATGTTGAAGTATTTATGAATGATTTTTTAGTTTATGGGAATACTTATGAAGAGACATTACAACATTTAGAATGTGTTTTGAATAGATGTATAAATAAAAATCTAAAATTGAGGTGGGAGAAGAGTCATTTGATGGTTACAAATGGCATATTATTAGGACACGTTATTTCTAAAGACGAGATAAGTATGGATTTAGAAAAAGTAAAAGTAATATCTATACATCCAACTCCAACTAATTTAAAAATCCTTTGACCCTTTCTAGGACATGCTAGATCTTATAGGGAATTTATCAAGGATTTTTCAAAAATTGCTAAACCATTGTATATGCTCCTAGAAAAAGATGTTCCTTTTGTATGGACTAATGATTATCAAGAAACATTCTTAAAATTAAAGAAAAGAGTAACCACCACCCCTATATTAAATGCACCTAATTGGGATTTCCCATTTAATTTAATGTGTGGTGCTAGTGATACTATGGTAGGGGTAGTTTTAGGACAATATATCGATAGTAAGTAATGAGTTATTTATTATGTGTGTAAAAGTCTAAACTAGGCCCAAATAAATTATACAACTACAGAAAAAGAATTGTTAACTATTTTTATGCTTTAGATAAGTTTTGAAATTATTTAATAGGATATAAAACCAAGGTATATACTGATCATTCAGTCATAGAATTTCTGGCTACTAAAAAATAGAAAATGCAAGAATAATGAGATGGTGCCTATTACTCCAAGAATTTGATCTTGATATTTTAAATAAAAGAGATTGAGAAAATGTAGTGGCAGATAATCTTTCTAGATTAGAAACAAGAGATGAAAATAGAACACAAGGGATCTTTCAAGATGAATTCCCTGATGAACAACACTTTTCCATAATGAAGGATCCTTAGTTTGCTAATATAGTAAACTATCTTGCCACTATGAAAAGCCCAACTCATTGAAGTAAGGAAGAGAAGAAATCTTTCTTATGAAGTATCTCTAAATATATATGGACTATCCATATCTTTATAGAATATGTAAAGATAATATAGCAAGAAAATATGTGGCTAAGGATGAACAACAAGAAATTCTACAAATGTGCCATGATGACCTAGGAGGTGACCATTTTGATAATAGATGCATTGTTATCAAAATCTTACAAAGTGGATTTTATTGGCCCTCAATTTTTAAAGATGCACATTAGTATGTTTAAGAATGTGATAAATGTGAATGAATGGGAGCCATAACTAAAAGACAAGAAATACCATTAAAACCAATTTTAATAATAGAACCATTTGATGTATGGGGTATAGACTTTTTAGGATCATTTCCACCATCCAATGGATGTTAATACATTTTAGTTTGTATAGAATATGTCACTAAATGGATAGAAGCAAAAGACATCCCAAAAAATGATGTTAATATAGTCATAGCTTTCCTTAGAGAGAATATATTAACATGTTTTGGAACTCCATGGATGATCATTAGTGATCAAGGAACTCATTTTGTAAATAGAATAATGGAGAAATTCCTAAAGTCTTGTGGAATCCAACATAAGATAGCTACTACCTATCATCCTCAAAAAATTGGTTAGGTAGAAAATGCAAATAGAATTATATTTAATATATTGACAAAAATTTTATGTATTGAAAAGATAGATTGGTTAAAAAATTACAAGATGCACTCTAGACTTATAGAATTACATATAAACCAAGTTTAGGATGTTCACCTTATCAAATGGTTTATGGTAAACAATTTTTATTGCCAATAAAAATTAAATATCAATCTTTATGTTTAGCCCAACAATTCAATTTTAATGAGGACATAAATCATGCCTCAAATACATGAACTTGATGAAATGAGGCTAAATTGTCTTGAGAAAAAAAATTATAAAAAAGCAAATGAAGAATTTACATGATAAGAACATTTTTTCAAAACAATTTTCTATAGTTGATAAAGTTCTTTTATATAATATGAGACTACATAAATTTCCAAGCAAGTTAACAATTAGGTGGGAAGGCCTATATTTAGTAGTGCAACCCCATGCTAATGGAAGTGTTTTACTTTCACCTATTCATGATTCCTCAACTACATTTTTAGTCAATAGAAAAAGGCTTAAATTATATTACCAACATCACATCGAGGAACCTAGAGAAGATGAATTAGTAGAGCTAAGTAACCCAACCTATTCCAATGATGATGAAATTAATGACAAAAATACATTAGAAATCCTAGCTCTAGATAGTAACCTTCAACAAGACCCTTATGTAATACTGTAAATTAATAAATGAAGTATTTTCAATCTACAACTTTTACCTTGAAAAATGTAGAAGATAGTAGTATCTTTGATTGTTAGTTGGGACTTTAAAGAATTCATTCACATCATGTCTGGAATATAAAGGAGAAGGACAACTCCTCCTACCTTGAGATAGGCAGGCTTAAACCCAAAATTCATCTAGGAATGAGTCCTAAAATAATTTATTATTATTATTTTTATAACATTTCTTTTTAATTTTTCTATTTTCATGAACCATTAGGATAATCACCAAGTTGGATCTCAAGCATTCATGACTAGTTCTAGTTAATTACCTTTGTAATATGTCAATATGGAGAAAAGGGTATGTCATGTCTGGACTAGTCATAAAAGTGTTGTAGCATGAGAAATGTCATTAGTCATTAAGAGAGCCACCATCATATCTATATTTTCCCCCACAAGAACCTCATAATTGAAGCAAGCCTGATTAAACCCATTGGAGACAAAGAGGCATTGAAAATGTTGTTCAAGAAAACCATTTATAACATGAGGATCGGAGGTAAGTTGGCCGTTCACTTCCAAACGTTCTATAGTAGGGAAAGTACCTCTACCCTTTAAAAATTTGAAGAACTCTTTACAGGGTTCTCCCTCAATTTTTAACCAGTTGAGATGACTCTTGATGAGAGCACTTCTAGCATAGGACTCCAATCAAAACATTCCTTTTCTTAAGCTTGATTATGCTAAAGTGTATGAAAAAATTGAGTGGAAATTTGTTATTTCTTGCCTTCATAAATATGGTTTTCACATTAATTTTATTAAAATGGTGGAGACTCTTTTTGCCGACACCAATGCCCTTGTGGCTACTAACGCTGGCTTAACTAATTGCTTCAAGCTTGGGCGCTCTGTTAGGCAAGGTTGTCCTCTTGCTCCTTTTTGTGCCATGCTATTCATAAGGATAAGGAACAAAATTTGCTTCAAGGTATTTTCATTGATCATAATGTTCCTTCCTTATTGAATATGCATTTTTCTGATGACTCATTCTTTATGATAAAAAATGATGCTCTTATTGCTGATCGTCTTTTTTATCGCATTGATCGATATTTTCGACTCTCTGGCTCTCAGATTAATTGGTTCAAATCTTCTATCTTTTGCAACAAAGAGGTTCAAGCCTGGGTGTTGTCTAATTCTTGGCAATTTTTAGGAAAGGATCAAGTTTTTAAGCTTCTTGGCATTCCCTTTTCTTTTGGCAGATCATCCAAAACTTTATGGGATGTCACTGTGAAGAAACTTTAGCAAAAGCTTATTAAGTGGAAGGAAAAGAAGCTATCTATGGCTGGTAAATTTATTGTCTGCAAGCATATTCTCCAAGCTACCCATGTGTATTACTCTTCTTGTTGGGCTCCTAGCATCTCTGCTTATCATCGCATTGATCATCTAGTCAAACACTTTCTTTGGAACAGCAGCCATACTAAGAAAGGATTTTGTTGGGTTGCTTGGAACGTCTGTACTTCTCATAAAGAGGACAGCGGTTTGGGCCTCATTAATTGCTACAAATAGGGCATTGTGTTATGTGCCAAATGGATGGCTAAATGCTTTTCTGGCTCTGAACCTTGGAAGCTTCTTTTCCTTAAACGCATATAGCTTGGGAAGCCCAAAGGTAGTAATTATTGGAATAATACTCATTTTCTTAACTGGATTCTTTTTCCCACTGGTATTACCATTTCTGGTTCTGTTGTCATCAAACACATTTGGAAGGCATGGTGTTATCTCAATCAGTTTTGGAACTTTAACACTATCACTATTTCTTCCTATACACTTGATAAGCTTTCTCCTTGGTGGATTCCCATTCACAATGAACCTTGGGCCATTAAGCATCCCCATCTATGTAGCACTTGGGATAAGCTTGGCATCTCCTCCCTCTCCTCTCTTCGCATTCATAATCATTGGATTACTTGGACTGAATGTCACCTTCTTTACGGTATTAATGCTGCTCAAAAGTCTACCTTTTGTACGATTTTGGATAGCTTGAACAAAAGTGTTGTTATTCAAGACTCCCTTGGTGGTTTTTTAGATCTTTCTTGGATTTCTGGTCATCAAGTTTTTCCCTATCATTCTAAGATTTTTTACTCTCTTATTAATTCCACTACTAATATCTAGCCCAGATTCAACCATCTTTGGCAAGTTAATCTTAATGTACAGGTTTGGAAGCAACGTATTCAGACTATTTGGACTACTCCTACTTCTTCAAAGATTCAACATTTTCTGTAGTATCTGATTCACCAAGGTCTTCCTGTGGGTGTTCGGCGCTCTCATCTGGGGGTTCCTGACCCGCGATGTCCCATTTGTCACAGGGAAGATGCATTTACTCACTATTTTTTTTTCTTGTCCCCTTGATCATAGCTCTTGGATTTGGTGTGGCAGGTTTTTACAAGGTTTTCGACCAAGCTTGGATGAGGTTCTTTTTGGTGACACTCCACATCTTCAAGGCTCTTTGATTTATATCTGGTGTCGCCTTCGTCCCCTTATTCTTTATGCTATCTGGAAATTTCGTTGTAATGTGGTTTTTCAACGTGATTCTCCTACTAATATTCTCTCCTTGTCTATTCAAGGAGACATTGTTCAACAGCTAATGCTGTAGTTGAGCTCTTGAACTTTTTCACTCCCGTTTTTCCTAATTTCTTGTAGTTTCTCCTCTGTTGAGGTGAGCTTTTCCCCTTTGGCTATTAGTGTCTCCTTCTTTGAGACCTCTTCATCTTTTTTGACCCTCCCTTTTATCNAAATGTCATTAGTCATTAAGAGAGCCACCATCATATCTATATTTTCCCCCACAAGAACCTCATAATTGAAGCAAGCCTTACAATTTGGATTTCAATGACAAAAAAGCACAAATATATGAATAAGGTCCCACAAGTAACTTTAATCATGAGCAGGGCTACACTCCCACAAGAACCTTATAGTTGGCATGATGCACAAGGCTCACATTTATTTACATCCCACAAGAACCTTCTTTTCTAAGCTAGGTGTTTATGATGGATAATCATTTCTTACTATTGACTTTCTCAGCTTTACCTTTTTAGCTAGGCCATGGCATTGGACTTGGTAGATTGACGTATCTTAATTTGGTAGTTAACTACTTCCTTTATTTTTGCTCATCCTTCTTCCTTGGTTTACTTCATACCTTGTAGCATGATATTTTACTTTTCTTTGTCATTTATTTTCTTATTCTTTCTCTTTTCTTATCATTCCATTTTGTTTTCCATGGTCATTTATTATGCCTGGTGGTCCTCTTCATGCAAGGGTCTCCCATATGTTTCCCATCATGCCCTCCAAAGATGTTAGTGATCAAGATCCCTACTATGATGACCAATGATGGATACTAACATTCATCAAATCCAAGTCTTTTAGTACACTATCCATACTAGTGGATATATAAAATCCATGGAAATTTTTTCTTTTTAGTATATCCTTTGGCCATGTCTACTTTTTAATAGCTTATTTTTACTAATTAACTTAGGTATGATACATATCCTAGTTTAATGGATAGGAAAGTAGGGTATAACCAACATGGAAGTTGATGTGATCCAAGAGCAAGTTAGGGAATGAGTTGGATGCAAGAAATGCATCTCAGATCCTTAAATCATAGGAAAGATTTAGACTTTAATTTTGTAAGACATTCTTACACCTAATGAAGCAGATCTTGTGAGCTGATGTTTATGCCCAATCAATCCTAGGAAGGGCGTTCCTAACCGGGTTATATATGGACTCCTACCCAATTAATAATAATTTATTATAAAAAGAAGAATAAAATTATGTACATAATTAGAAAATAAAATTATCATTACATCGATTAATATTTCTTTTTTTGAATTAAGGAGATTAGGATAAGTACACTACCAAAGGATATCAAAGTATCGATGTCTATAGAAATTTAAATAGAATCCTAGAATGAGTTATATTGAGAGAAACTAAGGGATTGATGTCATATTATAAGATAAATTGAGGTATATAGATTCTAGAATATAGTTTGATACAATTATGATGAAACTTAGGTTCTTAATATAAATTTTGATTTATTTAATCTGAATTGATATAAAGTATAATGGATATATTAATCAATACCGATTAGTTTGATATAGTTCTGGCACTAGTAAATTTTTTCTAAAATGTCACATTTGAACAATGTGGCTTCAATATAAATTAATATGTTTATTAAACATATGTTTGAAATTTTCCTTAGTGTCTCAAGTATTATTAGTGCGACTACAATAATAATCGATACATCAATAACTTGAATTCAACTAAAAATGTTATGATTTACATCAAATTTACAATAAGTATTAACATCGTTAAAATCTAAGAAAATAAAGGGTTAATGAGCAAGGAAGTGACTTTGCTATAAAAGCCACTACCCCAGTGATAACATTATATCTTTATCATTTGAAAATGTGGGTAGCGCAATTTAGGGCTCCCACCTTCAGTCTTTAGGACCTCAATTTTTCTCTACAACACTCATCTAGGAGGGACCACAACGAATAGTGGGGTTTAGGAACTATGTAAACCTCCAATCTTGACCATTAGGTCAGCAAGTAATATGATTTACTACTATTTTTTGGGTTTTCTTAAATCAAGAGAGTGATGTTAATCTTGTTTTCTTTCATTTTGTTGTCAATGCAACCTTCCATTATAAAATGGTTAAATCTACCAACGCTAAGTAGCAAGTAAAGGTGAGTATGGGTTTTGATGAGGAAACCATCGATAATTTTAGCATGTTGAATGTCTTAGTTTTTTTGTAGGTAATAAGGAGTGAATGACTCAAAATTTCTCTATGGCATCACGTAGCTAACTATTCCAAGTGGTTCAATCACATGAATGTGGTGGTGCTACAACAACTAAAAGTGATGGGCTTTTGAGCTTTCATCAGGCCTCCTCTCAATTAGTTTATCCAAGAAGAGTTTCTGGAGTTTTACTAGAACCTAAAACCACACTTGAAAAAGGTAGATCCTCTGGAATGTTACTTGGTGTCTTTCGTCTAGAAGAAAAATGGTAAAAGTCATAACGGCTAGGCTACAAGAGTGTTTGGATTGCTAGCTAAGGGGAAAGGTATTCTCAAACCAAAAGCAAGCATGGCAGAGAAGTACAATCTCTTCCATCAGTTCATTGGAGAGACCAATTCTGACAAGCTTCAAGCACAGGGTTTGCACTTTGTAAACCTCTTGCCTAAACACTGGGTAATGGCAAGGATGATCATCACCAACATTCTTCCTTCTACTCATAGTACCTATGTGCTTAACCCTACACTTTGTGTCATGAAGGCATTGAAGTATGATGAGGAAGTAGATTTTGGTTACCTCCTGATAAAGTATTTGGTATACCATTACAAGGATGATGTCTTGAAATTATGTTTTCCATTCCTCATTTCAGCAATCCTATGTAAGTTTGGAGTTCCTGAGCTGTAGATGAGAACAAAGGTACACCTCTTGGTTTTCAAGAAGGACACCTTTGCCTATTCTATGAAAATATACATAAAGGTCGGCCTATTCATCAAGAAATTATAGTAACTGGGTTCTTCATTAGTGCCAGAGGTCGATGAATTCCATGGATTTCGAGATGAAGTCTAGTCCCAGCTACACAAGCTCCAATCCACAGAAAGGAACATTCTTATAGTGCTTGACAAGGTTAGCTCAACCATCACCACCATGGAGAAAAGGATGGTAGACATTGAGAGACATGTCCACCCTCAAATCTATGATAATGATGAGGAGACAAAACCCTCTCATTTTGAAGAGGATATGGAGGTGGAAGGAGGTTCATAGGCTTGATGCAAGTCTCAAATTTAATCTCATTGTTTATTTAATGGTTGTGTAAACATTATCAACAATGGATAAGTTTAAATTTTGTTTTGTTATTTTTTGATACTAAACAATGAGTGTTAATGATATTTTTGGTTAAATGTATATGTATATGTTTTAATGTATTGAATTGTAGATGGTTGAAAAGATATCTGAAAATAGCAATAGCATATTCATCTTTTTTTTATACCGAAGTGTATATATTAATGTTTTTCTTTTATTTTTTGTCTTTATGGCCAAGCATTGGCCAAAGGCTAGTCGGGGTTGTGTTAAATCCCAAATTACTTTAGTTTTTAATGTTATAAGCTACTATTTTTATTTTTTAAATGTCTTCATTTATCAAAGATAATCGATTTTTGTAGTTTAAATTGATAAGTACTAATTTCTCTTTTAAGCTTATTTATCACAAGAAATCGTGGGGGTGATAGGGATCGATAGAAATTAGATCAATCCACACAGTAACCACAATATGGATCAATAGCATGAATTTTGGCAAAGTAAGTCTCAAGAAGAATCCAAGATATCGATTTCCATAGAAATGATGATTTGTACTAATATCAAGGATTCTAATATTGGTGATTCAATTTGATAAAAATTTGAATTGATTGTTATTGAATTCTTCAATGCCAATCAATTATCAAAATGATTATTTTTATACATTATTGTAAAATCCCTTCATAGTATAAATAAGAACCTTGACTATGTATGAGTGAGAAGAGAAACTGAAGAGAAAACCCACACCAAATTGAATCCTTTTTTTTGTATTAAAACTATTAAGAAAGAGTATTGATGCTTTGTGTCAATCAACAATCATTCATGTAGGAAGGCTGTGAAGTTGTTGCACTATGAAGATAGCAAAGTAGGATCATGACTTAGGTGAAATCTCCTTTGTGATCTTCCATATTTATGATAAATTCATGTAATTTCAATTTGGTTTAATTAATTGAGTTCATCTTTGAACTTAATATTAGAAGTTAAGGTGAAGCTTTGTTGATTTTACTTATGAGTGATAGTCATAAGTGTGGTGTTTTCAATTGAATTCAAATCTAATTGTTATTTTCCTTGATGATCTTTTTGACTTTGAATTGTTCCTTTACAGATATGAATCATGGGTTAGTCATAGATGAGGTGACAATCTCTACAACGAAAATAACTATTAAGGTAATTCAGCACCAAACTTTGGCTTACTTGTTAGTATCAGTCCTTGGAACTAGAATCGATTCATAGATGGAGTACAATGTTGGAGCTATTCAATGAAAACTATCAAACATACTCTAGAGTATCCAACTTATAGAGGCAAATCCAAGGCTAAAAACAAGGCACTCATGAGTCCTTGGATGCATCCATGGGCAGGTGCTACTCTTTGTTACATTGATAACCAGGCCATGGATACTTTCAAAGGGATGAGCTATGTCATATCATAGATGAGCTCAAGATTGAAATAAGAAGAACCCTTAGGATCTATGCCCAAGGAAGACTTTCTAAGCTAAGGACCCATCAAATCCAAAGGCTCATTGAACCAAAGAGGAAGGAGAGTTGAAAAAATGGAATAGTACAAAGAAGTACAACAGAGATCCCTCCATTCACAAGAGGGAGGTCCATTTCTGTGAAAATGAAGAGGAGACATCACTTGATGAAGTGATGTAGAGGAAAACCTTACCAATTTAAAAAAAATTAGTAAAATATTAGCTAAGGTTGATAAGATGCAAGACTCATTGGATGAGAAGTTTCAAAATTCTCTAAAGATTACAAAGAATGTAGAGATCAAGGATGAAGGGGTTGTAAATGAAGAAAGAAGAAGGATACTCTAAACAGGAATATTGCAAAGATAAGAGGAGGTTGTAGATTCAAAATATGATGATAATGGGTGTGACATCTACCAATATGAATATCCCAAGGGATGTTTCCCTATATTGTTACACTTACAAGAATCTAAGATGTATGCTTTAAATCCTAGATTGACAAAATGATAAGCACCCAGGAGGTTTCCTTATCTACAAGGAAACTATCAGCAATAATTCCACCAACAAGCCTACTATCCAAGTGGAGTGTTTCCTTAGCCTCAAGAACAATACTAGCAATGGCAACATTCACAATTATGGGGGATGCCACCTCTAGGGTAGTAATACTCTTATTGTCAACCTAATTCTTATGGGTATTACATTCATCAATAGATCTCTCCACATGACTCTTCTAGTCATGCTTCCCTTCCCCACCACTACTACCCTTCAAAGTACTATAGAGCACCTTCACCAAGGGGGAAGTCTTCATTTCCTTTCTATCCTCCTCAACACCCATCCACTCCTACACCATCATCCTCTATACCTCTTCCATGTGCTCTGTCCATGTAGGATTAGACACCTACATAGCCACAACAAAGAAATGTCATGAGGACCGTAAACTTGCAGCTAGCTTCTCATACAAGTGGTCCTAAATCTAAGCCTCACAAAATGCCATTCTTCAAAATTAATAGCCCCATGAAGTCCTCACAAATACCTATGGCTATTAACCCTATTACCTTAACCACTAAAATTTCTATCGAGTCACCTTCAAATCAAAGTACTCCCAAGTTGTACATTGTCATGTTAATCCATGCAGTCATAGATTAGATCAAGGATGGTAATCTTCTCAAAAAGAGATCTAATCTAGGAGTCATCTTATCTACATATATATTACCAAAAATGAACCATGTAAGGGTCTTTTGATTACAGGTTCTAGAGTTAACTTCATTTTACAAGATATGTACAAAGCCTGGAACCTATCTCCCTTGAAAATGAACAACATCAAACTAGAGTTGGCAAACCAATCCATGACTATTCTTTTGGGATTGGGAGGGGACATCATGACCACCATGTGTGGGTGGTCCTATCTTGTTGATTTTCTAGTAATCCATGTGGAGAACTATAAAGTGGACTTTCCTATCATGATGGGGAGAGCATGGTTGAGCACCATCGATGCAAGGTTAGGGATCTGAGACGTTTTCTTAGAGATTTCTAGGGAAAATAAATTTTAAAAGATCAAGAAGAAAATAGTTCCATGCATCGTGTATAGTGCCATAAGGTGCCACTACGTGCAACAATAATGGATCATCAAAGGTACATTCCTTCAAGCATGTAGTTAGTGTGTAGAGATGATAAAAATTCAAAGGTGCCTATATGCAATAGCCACTAAATAGGAGGGTACCTAGTAGCTATTAATAAATGATGAGGCTAGATTAAAAGTATGCATGGAACTAACTAATAGCCTCAATAGCTTCTATGTTGAAAGAATGGATAAGTTTGAGTAGCTTCATCGCTAACATTCTGATGCACAAAGTGAGATCAATTGGGGAGAGTTGAAGATCCTAGAGACTTTTAAACAAGAACCCCTTGAATTAAAGTCTCTACCAAAATGAATGGAATATGAATTTTTGAACAATGGCAAGTCAGTAATTATCAATGCCACACTTCCTTCAAAATAGAAAAAGAAGTTGTTGGAAGTTATGAAAAAATGGCCAACAACCTTTGCTTGGTCATATAATGAAATTATAGAAATTGATCCTAGGATATGCCAGCACAGAATTTATACAAACTTCTCCATCCAACCAAAGAGATAGTTTCAAAGATGCTTGAACCTAAAACTCATGCAAATTGTTAAAGAGGAGATTGAATAACTCCTCAATACTAGGTTCATCTACCCAATTGTGAATAGAAAGTGGGTTAGCCCCCTTGTTATTATATCCAAGAAAAAAGAAAAGTGGAGAGTTTGTAGAGACTTCTGACTATTCAATATGGAAAATTACAAAGACCATTTTCTATTGCCATTGGTAAACCAAATGTTAGACACCATTGCGGGGCATTATTACTATAGCTTTCTAAATGGTTATAGTGGCTATAACCAAATTCAAATAGCACCAAAGGACTAGGCCAAGACAACATTCACAAGTTCCTAGAAAACTTTTGCATATAGGAAGATACCCTTGGACCTATGCAATGCTTCCATGACATTTCAACGGTTGGTCCTAAGCATCTTCCAACAATAGATTGATAGCAGGGTAGAAGTCTTTATAGATGAATTCTCTACCTACAAGGCTACCTTTGAGCAACCATTGGATTACCTTGAGCTAGTGCTTTAAAGGTGTATGGAGAATAACTTACGACTCAATTGGTAGAAGTGCCATCTAATGATCTAAGAGGGTATTATCTTGGAGCATTGAATTTCAAACAAAGGGATCAAGGTGGACCTAGAGAAAATAACGTTCATCCAAGGAATAACTAGATAATTGAAAATAGTGAAAGATGTGAGGTCATTCTTTGACCACACCAGGTACTACAAGAGCTTCATCAAAAACTTCTCAAAGATCACCAAGTCATTGGTGGAGCTTACAAAGAAAGATGCACCATTCGTCTGGACCAAGGAATGTGAGAATGCATTCCAAAAGTTGAAGCAAAAACTCATAGAAATTCCAATACTATGAGCACCAAACTGGTCCAAGCCATTTCACATTATGATAGATGCATCAAACTATTCATTAGGAGTTATGCTTACATAAATGGATGACCAGAAACATCCATACTACATCCACTGTGCAAGTAGAAGCATTGTAGGTGTACAACTAAACTACACCATCACTAAAAAGGAGCTCATGGTAGTGGTGTATGTGTTGGAGAAATTTAGGCACTATGTGCTTGGACACAAATTGTTTGTGCACGTCAATCACAATGTCATCTAGTTCTTGATGAACAAGCCAACAATGAGCCCTCATGGCATATGGTGGCTAGTGATCCTTTAGAAGTTTGATTTGATGATAGTTGATCAAAAAGGGACTGAGAATGTGATGGTTGACCACTTGTCTCGGTTAAGATGAGACAAGAGCCCACTATCTGATCAAGTTCTTGATGAACTTCTCTTTGCTAGTATTGTTAATGCTCAAGATCCTAAGAAAACAAACTGGTATGATAACATCCTCTCCTATCTACTCACAAAGGAGATGTTAAAGAAATGGAATCACAAGAAGAAACATCAATTTCTTCATCAGGCCAAACACTTTCTGGAAATCAATGACAACCTCTACAAGAGTTGTACAAATGGCCTAGTATGATGGTGTGTCCCTAGTGTAAATCAACTTCGAGTCCTCCAATATGCACATGAAGGTCCTTGTGGGAGCCACTTTGTTGGAAAGAGGATGGTCATTAAGATCCTCATGGTAGGATATTATTGGCCCCTAATCTTCAGGGATGCCCATCACTTTTTTGTTCCTATGATAGATGCCAACATGATGGGGGGATGACCGCACACATGAAAGAGCCTCAATAGTGGATCCAAGCATTAGAGCTTTTCGATAATTGAGGGATTGACTTCATGGGGGCCCATGAACCCCATGTCAAATGGAAATTCATACATCATCATAGCTATTGATTACTATATGAAATGGATTGAAGGCATTTCCGTCACTGATTATTCATCCTCTACAGTAGCACTATTTATAAAACAAAATCTTGTCAATAGGTTTGGTGTGCCATGAACACTAATTTAGATAATGGAACCTACTATACTCATGCCATTTTTACAAAGCTCATGTAACATTTGGGGGTTGAACATAAATTAACAACTCCATGCAAACCCCAAGTCAACTGTCAAGCTGAGGTCATCAATAGGGAAATTACCAAAATACTAACAAGAATAGTTAGTAAATATAGGAAGGACTAGAGTAGTAAACTCAATGATGCTCTTTGGGCTTATCATTCAATGTGGAAACTTCCTATTAGGTATTCTCCCTATGAGTTAGTGTATAGGAAACTTCTAACTCTTCCCATCCAAGTTGGGCTTTGTACACTTTCAACAGCTTATGATCTAGACTTGGGCCTAAGTCTAGCCTAAATAGAAAGACTGATGAATCTCAACATGCTAGACGAGAATATATTAGTAACCTTGTCATTAAATGAAGCACATAAGGCACATAACAAATAATGTCATGACCTTAAGATAAGAAAAGTAAAATTTCAGCTATGAGATAAGGTACTCTACTGGAACCTCATGCATGGACCTCAATGAAAAAAATTTCAAATGTTATGGGAGGGCCTTTACATTATAAATGAAATTTTCCCATCTAGTGTCATGATGATATACCATCTTGCTAGTCCAAATAAGAGGTTATTAGTTAACATCCAATAACTTAAACCTTTCTAGAAGACAAGAACAACTAGTGAGAATAATGCCTTAATTGATGGACAATATCACTCAATTTTTGGATCTTCCCTTTCTGACTCATTCATGGGGGAGATAGCCACTCATGCTAGCATCCTACAAGTGGCTCCTTAGTTTTTCAATATTTTGTTTTACATCATTTTTATATGTTTTCTATTTTCTTGGATATTTTGCATTTTTCTTTATATCTTACTTTATTTTGAATGGTCTTATGTGACTATTTCTTTTTTATTGCCATCAGGACTTGGTGTCAAACACACCCACTAATTGATGGTGGATCATTAAATTATAGTTCTTAGTTGATTGCTTAATGATTTGATTTGATCATTGAGTTTTAACATTGATTGATGGAACATTGGTTTTCTCATGATAACAAGTAGTAAGCTCATGACATCTATCCATTCCACTCAACTCTATGGTGTTCTCTTATTTTGGAAGTATGAGGCCCTTTCTTTATAAAACTTTTAAAAAGAGAGAATTTGTGGTCTTGGTACCTTCCAGACTTGGAACAAACTAAGTGGAATTGACAAGGGTGTGGCTTCAAGGGAACTCGTCGCCCTTTGTACCTACCTAATCGTCTATATTTTTATAAGCATTCTCATTGATTCCTCACCATTCCTAAGTTTGACCAATAATAGAAAGTAATGTCCTTGCATGGTGTGGTTCCCATAAAAAAAGAATAAAAAAACATGGGAATTCAAAGCACATCCTGTAGATGAAATAATGGGCTACAAGCACTGGTTATTGGGCTAGAAAGACATGTTAGACATGCCTAGAGACAACCCTCTTTACTTCTTGCTTTTCTTTTCTTCTTTATTTGGAATGGTGGATGATCTTTGGGGGTATTCATGGGACCTAGGGGGTCGAATGGTCTCAAAGTGCCAATGCAAAGTCACTTGAAGTGGATGGTCTTAATTCTAACTAAGGATGTGATGCTTCCAAGTCACCTTAATTACAAATTCCATCCCATTCTCTCCCCTCACCTCATCACTTCAATTCATTTCCCCTCTCACTGTCTATTAGCATTTTAATCAATGTGTTCATTTTGATATGTCTTAATTCTTTGATGGTTTCTTGTGTGGTTCAATTTTTAACCATTCATGGTCATTAATCATCCTTGGGGTCCACAGACTCCTTGGTATAAGGGTATGCAAGGGCATTAAAGGCATGTGTCTACTATGGGAAGGACCCACTTACATACTCCTTGGTCTAGAGGGTTAAACTTCTTATCCCTTAGTCATTTTTTCTTTCAAATCCATTTTTCTCACTTCAGAACATCCAGTTTTTGCACTCTTTGACTTTCAAACTCCGTCTAAATCTCTTTTTCCCAATGTACTCTAAGTCCTATTCATGATTTGTCCTTATTCTAGGCTTTTCTAGCTTCCTCTAGACTTCAAATTCATTGCAAAACTCTTTTTCCATACTTAGTTTTTCAAATGAAAATTTTGGCCTACAGTTGCATCAATGCATCCCTGTTGATGCAGCCAAACACATCGATGCAAGGAAAAAATAGTATATATGTGCATCCATACTTAGCCAAATTTTCACATTTTCCTCGTAACAGTAGGGAAGTTTTTGCATTTTTCTAAGCCTAGCACATCTTCCAAGTGCCATAATTTGCCTACCACTTGTCTAATTCACCTTGTTCTTTAACCCTCAAGTTACCAAAGATGAGCTTTATGTTGTGGGAGCTACAAACCTATGGTTTCTAATGAAAAATTTTTCTAACTTTTCAATGTTTAACTAATAAAATAATATTAAAAATATCTAATCCACATTTAGTTAAACCTCATCAATAAACTTAGATTGCTAAATGAATGAAATATTAATAAGCTAATCAATCTACCATGCTCACAACTACCCTAAGTGTAACTTATCCAAAAGAAGAAAGGCATCAAGAGTATTAAAGTTACACATGGAAATACTAATCCTTTGTTATGTTTGTGACCACAAATGGCACCAAAGAGACCACAAGGCAAAGGACCATCTTAACCAAGTGAGAAGCAGCCAAGAGGATGAAGGGGCCAACAACCACAATAGCCTCAAGAAGGAGAAGTTGAAACACATGCAACAAGGCCTCTTCAGGAGGAGCTTGAAGTGGAGTCTGTCCATCAAATTCCCACAATAGAGATTGGCCAGTCATAACATGATGAGATTCCATAGCCGAGGCCAAGTCTAGAGGTCATATTGACTAATGCCTTCCTTGAACGAATGTATTCCAAGGAGGTCTAAAGTTCAATTCTCCAAGAACTTAACTTTGGTGCCTTCTTGGACTTAACATCAGAAAAGGTCAAAAATTAACTATAGGGGTCACCCATGTGGCCCATCCTCACTTTCAACAGGGAGTGATACATGGGAAAAACCTATCTTTTTTGGAATGATCAATAAGCAGATGCCATAGTCATGATGAAGGACATCAGTGTGTCCTATTTGGTTGAAGCCATTGTATAGGCCCTCAGACTACCTAACACTAGGGCAACCTTGGTTGAAATTTTCACACAAGAAGACTTGGAGGTCAAAAAGGAATGGGTCCAATGGTGCTATGGGATGGATTGTAAAGAGTATGGTGCACTTACCAAGGTAGAGAGAGTTTACTTCAAGATTTCAACCTATCACCTAAATCCAATAGTGAGGCCAAGAAAAGTCACTTCCTTCTCTACCTATGCATGCACCGCTCTAAGTGGTAGATTCCCTATCAAACTCCCTCAGCTCATCTTCCTAGAGATTGAGAAGCACTTTAAAGAAAATGAGCAAGGAAGGAAGATACTTCCCTTCCCATACCTAATTCATAAAATTTGCAAAAGGGGATGCATAGCCCATTACATGAATGATATACTATGTCATGCTCCTACCACTTCCTAGTAGAAGATGATGAAGGACAAAGAAACATCTAAGCTACTTGAAGAGGAGTAGACACCACCACCATCCACTAGAGAGATAACATCGAAGGCTTGTGCAGTTATTAAACGCATGAGGAAAATCTATGAGCAAATAATGCAATAGCAGCAAGGAGAGCCATGTGGGGGAGAACTATTAGTTTACTAGCTAGCATTGAGCCACCTCAACGAAGTCACTCAAACCATCAGCTGACTAGAAGAGACTACCTTGTTGTTTTCAACCCAAATAACTTAGGGGCCCACAAGATCAAATTCAAGCATCCAAGAGGTTATTGTTTCCATCCCTAGGTAACAAGAGTTCCTAGAAATTACTAGAAACATTGCAACCTTCTTGGTGTGCTTGGAGGAGGGCGAGGGGGCTACATCTTGGTGATGCAGCACCATGAATAGGAAACAACGACAAAGGTGGTGGTCGAGAAAGTGACTAAAGCACTCAATGATCCTACAACAACCATGCTAAACATTACTGCACTCAAGGATGTGCAGGCTTTTGCAAGAGTACAGAACGAGAGGCTAAGCGTAGCCCAACATGAGGAAGTGTTAAACCAACTAGTGGGAACTAGGTAACCACTTCCAGAGATCTTTGATCTTCCAAAAGGAATCACTACAACCCAATTAGAGCTAGTGGAAACCAAGGGTAAGCTCATCATAGCAAATGTCCAACTTGAGTCAACCATCACTAAAAACCAATAGTTGGCTACCGAGGTTGTATAACTAAGAGCCCAATAGGCCAATCCCACCATTCTGAACTAAGCTATCACATGGGATGAAGCTTTCCTGTAGCTTCAAAATTGATTAAAAGAGCCTTAGAATGCTAAAGAGATGGTGGTCTTTGACATGTCCTTATCAAAAGCTCTTNAACCATTAAGGTAGCCACCTAGAAAAATGAGGCTCTAAAATCTGAATGGGTGAAAAACCATTACAAGGACCATGTGGGGTTCCTCAAGGAGGTGAACAAGAAGGAGATTCAATTGGCCAAGGTGAAGATGAACGAGGCCCTTCAACAACTCCAACAAATAGGTGATGTATGGCAACCAATCTATGATAATTTGAATGCCTATAACAAAGTAGAGATTCACCTAAAGGTGTTGCAGATTAAGAAAATGACAAAATATATGGAGCTTGCCAATCTCTGCTATGAAAACTTGGCAATGCTAACAGTAGGTGGGCCAAGGTCTAAGTTGGAGAAACAAGTGACCAACTCGTACCTCCTCTATGAGGTCAAGTTCAAGCACCATAGGGACACTAAGCAAAATCTCAAAACAACTAATGCTAAGCTTGAAGTTCTTAGGAGCCAATTTACAAATCAATGATTGGTTGCTAAGAATTTGGCCAGGAGGATGAATGACTACCATGAGCTGCAAAAACTTCTAAAGATGTTCAATGTGGAATGTAAACAATTTGTAACATGGTTTTTCAATGTGAAGGAGTTGTTCCCAACAATGCCCTATCTGTGGGATGTTCCCATACTAGCCCACATTGGTAAAGTCACGTAAATCATGTACGATCCATAGAGTAAGGAGGAGAAGATAAAAGCATTTCTAAATGCTTTTTGTCTTCTACCAGAAGCAGTAGCTATAGTAGGACAGCCATAGCCTTAGCCTCAACTGCGACTACCACATGTGCTAGAGCCTGGTGAAGATCCCTCAGCATCCCAAGAGCCTCCACCTCTTGGCACTATTTGATCTCCATCTTGTCTTCGACAACCAGAGGGTTCCTACTGTTCATTCTTGTAAGGATGTCTAATTTTGTTCTCTAGGATACCCATTTTTGTAGTTTTTGTAATTTGGTATAATTTGACACTAGGGTTAGTCAATTAGAGTCTGTCAGTCAATAATTCCATACCTTCCCAATTTTGTAAGAAGATTGATCTTATTTTTGTTCACTTGAGGATGAGTTTTCATTTAGTTGTGGGGGTATGATGAATCATTTGACAAGTTGCATCGACGAGCATGCGTCAACGTAACGCCATTAACGTAGCCTTGTCGATGCATGGTTAGATGCATCAACACATTATCTAGTCTTGCCTATATAAATGCACATACCCACTGCATTTATGATACGTTAAGTTAGTAGAGTAGCTAAGTCCTTACAGTTTTCTTCCATAAGAGTTAGAATATTTTATAAGTGTCCGCAACAAAAATTTTAAGGATTGTACATATCCTTATTCAAACATCAATGTACCTAAACACTTTGATGTGTCGGCAATAAAGACGAGATTCTTAGAACTCCTTATAGCACTTAAAAGTAGTTTAATGGTTCCTTTCATGCACTTTATGACTTATGCATTTTACATTCATTTTTTTAATTAATTAATGCACTTAATAATAACACATAAGTACAACCACCTCAAACATACCTTAATGCTTGGTAATCCCAATAGTGTTATTGCTTGGTTCGCCTAATAGCCTAACACTTAGTAACCTAGTAGTGCTTATGACAAGTTCAGAATGTGCACAGAGGGTGGGCCTGGATGCTTATGTTAGGATAGTTAGATGAATACATTAGATAGTTAATTAGTTAATTTATAATTAATTACCTTTGTTTTACACTTAAATTAAATCAAATAAAATATAAAATATACATAAAAATCATGTGCCTTGCCTTACACTTAACCATACAAGTGAATTAACACAAGTATAGCCAAGAAGACAATGATCACGTCTCTAAGTCACTCTCTTTGCCCATCAGTGCATTTAGGAGCAAAGTCCACAGAATTCGATCGAATCGCTAGTGTAACACTTGTGATTTGTATGGTTGGGCATAGGGACTACTTGCTGCTCATTAGTATCAAAGGAATTCATCTTGTATTCCTTTGTTAATTCATCCATAATAATGGCAAATAATTAAATGCTAACTGTAGACATTCTATAGACCTACTATGCCTTAAAAAACATATGTTGTTTCACAAGATATGCTAATTTTAGTGGTAGCTTTTTCATACATATCTTGAATAACTTTAATATATTTATCAAGGATGCTTGTCCTCTACAAGATCCACCAAATAATATCTTTAGGAACTCTATCATATGCTTTTTTTCAAGTCAATCAAGATCATATGTAGATTTTCTTTATATTTTCTAAATTTCCTCATCAATTGTTATATCAAGACAAAAGCCTCTATTGTAGATCTTTTTAACATAAATCCAAATCAATTTTTTTCAAGTCAATCAGGATCATATGTAGATTTTCTTTATATTTTCTAAATTTCTTCATCAATTACTATATCAAGACAAAAGCCGCTATTGTAGATCTTTCTAACATAAATCCAAATCAATTTTTTGATATTATTAATTCGAGTTTGAGATACTACTATATGACTCTTGCAAAGCTTCATAGTATGACTCATTTGTTTGATTCCTCTATAGTTTGCATAATTTTGCACATCTCATTTATTTTTATAGATAGGAATAACAATGTTTTTTCTCCAAGTGTTGGGCATTTATCCATCCTTTAAGATTTTGTTAAATAATTATGTCAACCAAGAAACTCCTCTATCTCTTAACACTTTCCAAGCTTTTATAGTTTTTTGTTTTATAATGCTTAAGTAAAATAATTAGATACAACTCGACACATGCTTTCCAAAGATGCAAACCACCTAATCTCATTTACAACACAAACTTTTTGCTTGATATTATTTTTTTAATCCTTAAATGATATAAAACATTACTATAAAATTTACTGATTTTCCCTTTTACACATTAATATGATCATTTACATAACACAAATCTTAAGTTATGCTAAATACATTTTTAGCATTGCAATATAGTGTTCTATTTTTCTAGTCCATACTTTATTAAAACTTGTAATACATGTTTAGGTAGGGAGAGTTATATCTGTGTAAAGAGATGATAACTTCTATAAACAACCACCTAGAACAATTGGATGCTCTATGCAATAAAATAACACACATTTCTGTCCAAACGGTTGAATCTATCTTTCTAAGCTTTTCGCCCTTTTCCCTACCCTGGAATCTTATATATGATCTAACATCCGCGAACTTTCACCAAATCCTGTAGCGAAAAACTCGAGTTCCACCCAAATTCCATTTTGCGTCGGATGTATTAGCTACCGTCCTGCAGACTTGAAGTTTTCTTAGAAAGTCTTGGCATTCACATTTACATAGGCTCACAGTTTGATCCTTCCTTTTTATCCTTCCTTGAATCGTACATTTTCCGTGAAATGTACTCGCTACAGTTCTCTTGCAGACCTAAATTTTTCTGCAACTTTCAAGACGAAGTCTTGGCATTCATAAAGTTTTCTGCAACTTTTCAGGAGGAAGTCTTGGCATTCGCAGATGCAGACATGCGCACGTCTTTCAATTGTAGCCGCTTAAGATGGAATAGATCTAACCAACTTTCCAAGACACGCTTGTCTTACATTATAAGGCTCAGAGTCTCCGAAGCCACACCCGTATTTGCACAAACACAATCTCAAATCCCATTCTAACGGCAATGCCAATGCCAATGGCCATGGCAATGGATCAATGCAAATTGATTGCAGTGGTGGTGGTGTTGATGTCTTTTTATGCTTTCATGGCAGTTGGCTATGCATCTGCATCATCCTCATCATCTTTGCTTGGGGATGCCAATGCTTTGTTGGAGATCAAAGCAGGAATCATTTTTGATGATAATAACATACTTTCCAATTGGAGTCCGTCACAATATGCATGGACTCTGCCAAGATTGGGCTGGAGTCAAGTGCTTTTCATCTTCATCTTCATCTTCTTCTTCTTCTTTTTCTTCCCAAAGCAGCAGCTCAAGCTCACGCACCCGCAGAGCGGTATCCCTGGAACTCAATGACTGGGGGCTATCAGGTGTCATCTCCCCATCCATATGCAATCTCACATTTTTATCTCATTTAAATCTCTCTTTGGCTGAATTGTATGGCCCTATTCCTCAAAACATTGGGCAGATAAGTCGGTTGCAACATCTAGTTCTGGCTTCCGGCTTACAAGGCCCTCTTCGTGAATCTTTGAGAAATTGTTCCTCTCTTCAAACATTGGATGTAGAACTGGGTAACGATGACGTGCTTGAGCCTTTAATTATACCTGCTTAGCTGGGAAATTTCAAGCATCTTAAGGTATTGAATCTATATATGCTCTCTTTCAAAGGGAGTATTCCAGGAGAGCTACGAAATTTAACTCTGCTTCAAGATCTCAGTTTGTCCTTGGATGGCTATGGTTGGAGCAGCCTTGTACCGTTGTGGCTGGGATATCTAAACTTCTTTGTTCTATGAAACCATGCAAGAAATCATTAAAGCAAGAAAAAAAATTGCACCTAGCTCTGGATAAAAGTGAAAGAATACCACGTATCTATCATCTATTATTAAGATAAGGTGAAAAAAAAATAGGATTGTTAGTCATTTTAGCCTGAATAACGATCCCTCCACACTTTCTGAATTTGCAATACTGTTATCAAAATCAAGACGGGATCCTAGCTTCCAAATGTTTTCTTAAGTCTCATTTTTTATAAACAGGATTTAAATAAAGATTACAAGGGAAAATGGGTTTCAAAGCCTACTACGTTAAATATTGTGCAATGTGCAAATTGAGAAAAAATGAAATAGGGCACATAAGAGGTAGGTTTCTGTGTATGGATAAAAGTATGGAGAAAAGAGAAGAGGGTGAAAAAATTGTGCATCTAATAGCTCTGAAGATGGGAGCAAGGTGAAAATTTATGTCCACCAAGGAACCCAAAAATCAAGATACAGCAATTAAGCATCCACTTGTTACAATCTTGGGCTTCAGCTGCTTCGTGATATGTAAAACCTCATAAACTTAGATATGTCCCACACAGTTAAGGATCAACAAGTTGGCTGTGTCAAAGAGGTTACCCTGGTCACCAAATATGCCATTAATCCTTATGATATCCAATGTGGCACCAGGCACAAGTGGCTATGTCCCAATGACATTGATGAGGAAGGGAGAATGGATTCCAAGTTGGTTTGTACATCCTACAAACACAAGCATGTGAATGCATTATGCAGCATATTTTAGCTCTGACAAACTATATATAAGCATCATATTTTATTATTGATGGTGAAATGCATTTATCACTTACAAATCTAGCAACATATTTTATTGCTGATGGTGAAATGCATTTATCACTTACATATCTAATGCAAAACTCACCATCAATAGATTGATGGCCATTTTTATCTTAGAAAAAGAAATGCATACCACCATTTAACAGGCATGAGAGAACAAAAATGGTGAAACTCCTTTTTTAAAGGTGAATGTTTACAATTGTTGGAGATATGAATCAAAATTTTAAAGTCAACTTCAGTTCTACTTTGCTTTTAAAATATTAAGAGGAGTTTAAAATTGTTGTTAGATATCTAAAAAAAGTTCTTAGAAAAATAGTGAAGATGTGTTAAAGTTAACAATATGATGTTTCTATTACTTGTAACCTAGTAGGATTTCTAGTGGCAATGAGTTGAATGTGAGATCATGATGTTTCTATTACTTGTAACCTTGTAGGGTCAGTAGTAGCAATGAGTTGAAAGTGAGGTCTTTATTTAAGGGTTGCTATGAGGAAGTACTAATTTGTAATCTCTGTCATCATCTCTTTGAAGAAGTTGTTTTCTATTTTTCTTTATTTCTTATTCCATTTTGCAAGTTTTTTCTTATAACTAGTATTGCTATCTTGCTAATATTTTGTAAGTTTGCATTGCACAATATTTGTAAAAATTAGTATCAAAGCTGATTTGTGATTTAGTTGTTTATTGGCTGAACATGTAAAGTTTGTGACAATGTAGGTTGTATTTATAATTTGTTTTCCATTGTAGATTAATTTCTATTTCAATGAAAGTTGTTTTTTAAGGATGAACATGATTCCTATTTTTGTTTTCATTAATGAATGGAAATAAATGAAAAAGATACAAAATGATTCCAAATGATGTTGGCATCATGATAAGAGTAGACATGTGAGGAGGGATTCCTTGCTCTAGTTCAAAGCATGACAATGCTATATATGGCAATGTTATACCCCTTGAAAATGAGTATGTTGTTGTTGCAAAGACATATCTTATTATGTTGAGTAAAAATTGTACATGCATCTTTTGTTTTATTATAGTTTTGTACTAGTATTGGTTGAGCACGTTTAGTTTGTTACCAAGTGGATCCCATTAAAAGCCAAAATATAAAGATTCCATCCAAAATAAGGAAGTTAAGGCAGCTTACTAATTTAGACACATAGGCTCATTTCATCATAAGAAATATTCTAACAGGGTTTTGGTACCTAAAATAGCTCTTAATTTTAAACTTGTATATAGGCATCCATGGTACTCTACCAAAGAATTATGTTGTTTGTAAATGGCTACATGTCTCCTTCCATAAGTCTTTTACATTGTACAAGTTTCCTTCCAGTATACTTTTTAAATTTGTACTTCTCTTGTTTAGTAAATTCAAATGTGTTGTACTTGTCTCCTTTAGGTATGTAACTTGGATGAACTCAAACCTAATATTTATGTACAAAACATTGTAATGTTTTGAAATACTTGTATCTGAAGCGACTTTTAATGTAGCTTCATTGGAGAAGAAGACTTTTAAGATTTATACTTTATCCTTTATTCCAATGCAATCAAAGATGAAATTAATAAATCATTTTGCAACTTAATAGTTACCTTGCTATTTACCATTTTATTTCAGAATGTTGTTTAACACTGTAATTCTAACATATTTACGATTCTCAAAGAAATGTAGGACATTTTTTCTCCTTTTCAATGATACTTGACCAGAAAAGTTACTAGAATGCAAGCATTTACTATGTATACTTTTAAAAAGCTGAGTTCTTGCCATTTGAGGATTGAAACCAGAAGATAGGCTAACATTGTAATAGAAAATCATACATGTGTGTTATAGGAGCTTTGGAAGATAAACAACATCTCCTTTGTTGTTGCCCTACCACTGCATCATAGAGAAGCCATGGAAATGTTGCAATGCAAGATTTACATGAACTTTTTCCAATGCATAAAATAGGTCAATTTATTGAATCAGCTCTCCAATTACATGAGATGTGTGGATTCTTTGGCCTTCAACTGCACCAAAACCTATCAATTTGAGTTTTCAGCAAATATGCAATGGCTTTTGGCTAGGGTAGGCACATTTGTAACTAGATCAATTGCATTTATTACTTACCATAATAATACATTTGCATCTTATAACACCAGTGAAAATAAAAATATAAGATATACAATATTTATTACCTGCCAGTAGTATAACCAGTTTTCCTTCCTGGTTAGTTATAAATTCTGAATATATTCGCTACAGGTCTTTATCTTGTATTAGCTACTACACGAGAAAAATTCAAGGAGTGTTGTAGCTAAGAATTAAGACATTGAAAGGTTCACCCTAAATGAATTTAGCATTTATGGTGACATGTGAAAAAAGCTGCAACTGAAAAAAAACAAAAAACAAAAACCTCAATCTCCTGAAAATAAGAGGACCCTGTGTTGCATGCCTGGGTGAAAATTTTGTGAAGCAGTGGCATATCATTTCTGATACATTTTCCATTGGTATTTGGCTGCTCTGCTGCATAAATATTCCAACAGAACCCATTTCAAACTAAAGCTATAAATTCGCTCATTTCAAGCATCAGAGTCTTTCTCTGCCTCTTGCAAACTCTTAGCCGCCAACTGAATGCCCTTACATCGAAGTTTCTACCGGAAACGTAACACGCTAAAGCGTGTGAAAATTAAGCTCAGGGTCAAGAAGCATTTTACCTTGGATGGTTAATTTTACAACCCTGTAAATGTTAGAACCTTCCCGACAAGCAATTTTATAATCATGTTCCATCCTATCATAGCTCTAAATGCTTAAAGTAACTTCAGCTGCAACAGTGTAATCTTGACGCCATTTAATCTCTATGGATTTTCAAATGGAAGGTTCTGTCTTTCCCCAGAAATCATCACTAACGAACAGCACCACAAGATACGATAAGTTGAGCAGCCAAAAAATAGCAACTTTTTATAAATAATAAAATATTTATAAAAAATTTCAGAGGAAAAATTAAATTCAACATTCACTGAAACCAAATGAAGACCCTTTCCAACCATGGTATCAAAAATAACTCATGTCACCCACACCAATTCTAAACCTCAACATGCTCTCAAATTTAATGTGTTCACCACAAGAATGATCTATTTTTTTAACATACCCTTAATCATTTAGTGGAGTCTGTCATCATCAAGTTGAATTTTTGTTGCAAATTTCAATTGTTTCTTATAGCACCTAAGCAAGTTATGTATACACAACAAGGTGCTCATAATACTTGGTATGATAAAGATTGCATACATGTTGCACAAAATATTAAGAATACAAATTAGAGTTATAGACAAAGTTTAAGGCATATAAATGCTTGATTAGAACTAAGAGAAGGAAATTTATGAGGGAACAACATGAATATTTTGTTTACACGATTAAAATGGAACCTAGATAGTTTTGACAATGTTTTCGCCATAAAGCCTCTTCGTCATTTAATTTTCTTTTTAAGATATTTGCTTATTTTACAATAAGCTATTTATAAGACAAGATGATAATTCTACTACTATTGTACAACAAGCACCTCTCCAATTTACTCTTGATGAAGTTATAGAGGGTATTAAAAAGTTAGCATCTGGCTAGATGGTTTATATGTATAATTATTAAAGTGGGCAGGATCTACTATTCATAGAGAAATTTGGCATAAATTAAATTCACCAACAGAGCAAGAATTAAATCAATATTGAAAAACTAGTAAAGTTATATTGTTATATAAAAAGGGGAATAAAAATAATTTGAACAAT
The DNA here is from genome assembly GCA_015680685.1 of Gnetum montanum. Lineage (NCBI taxonomy): Eukaryota > Viridiplantae > Streptophyta > Gnetopsida > Gnetales > Gnetaceae > Gnetum > Gnetum montanum. The sequence goes on along the minus strand of MNCI01030542.1, from coordinate 96,018 downwards.
TATGGAATGATCATTGTGAGGAATATTTTTGCTAAGTTATTGTACACTTTGTTAGAAAAGAGAATCAGTTCTTGAGCTGAAGGTAACTAAGTCAAGACAAAGATGTCAAGAAGGTTTCAAACAAAATCACTCTACCATTGATCATTTAGTTACTCTTAGATACTACATGAAGTTTGCAAAAATGCCTAATAAAAATGTTTTTATTTGTTCTATTGATTTTGCAAAAGCATATGATTCAAAGATCTACACAAAACTATGGTTGCACTTGCATAAAATTGGCCTCGCTTTAGATTTGATTACAACAACAAGATTGTATGAGGAAGTGATTATTGAAATTATAAACAATAATTCAAAGAAAAAATTTTAATTCCAAAGCAAAATTGAAGTTAAGCAAGGTTGTCCACCTTCTTCAACTCTTTTTGGTATCTTTATTGATGAAATGCAAGAATGGTTGTGCAATAGGCAAGATAATCATGCTGTCAAAATTAGATCCCAAGCAATGAATCTTATTTTATATGTAGATGATGCTAACTTGATCTCCATTATGGCAAAACGTATGCAAAATATCTTGCAAATTTTAGGAAATTATTGTCATTTATTTGATCTTCAAGTGAATATAGATAAAACCAAATTGATGATCTAGGGTACAAGAAATAACTATTATGACTTCCATTTTGGAGGTACCAATGTGCAAATAGTAGATTTTTTTAAATATTTGGGTCTCATTTATATGAACAATTATATGTGGGGGAAGTACAATAAAGAAAAAATAGAAAAAGGTTTCAAGGCTCTCTATGATTTCAAACAAAAGTACAAGAATTTAAGACTTCGGGCTTGGAAGGTCAGAAAACAAAAGTTTCAAACTATCATCTTTCCTACTGTATTGTATGGATGTGTTACTTGGGGACTTGGACTCAATACTAAACTTTGAAAAGATATTGAAAGAGTGAAAAAAAACTTTTCTTCTTGATAAGTTAAAGGTGAAGATGTAAACAACTTACTTAATGTTATTATGTAGATCTGATTTATTACCTTTAAAAACAAAAACCTTGTGTCAATTCATTACATACACTCATAGCTTACATATCTCAAGGCTACATAAATTCTCTAAAGCAATTCTTGAAGATTCATGATACTATGGTTAGTATTTTCACATGATGCAATAGTTGAGAAAATAGAATATCTTTTGAGAGGACATGCAACAAAATCCCATGCTTGTTTGTTAACTAGTCAAGTTGAAGATTTGAACATAGATGTGGACTAATGTGGAAGGTAAGAGGCACTTTTATTTACACCACATTAGATCTAATAAACTAGATATAGAAGCTTACTATCTCTCAACTACTATTCTCATTAGCAAACTTCACTTAAGTTCTCATTATTTTAGAATTGAAAATGAAAGATAGCTTCAACTCCCCTAAGAAGAGTGCATTTGTAGGTTGTGTAGATCAAGAGCCCTTGAATATAAATAACATGTGTTTCTTTCTTGTGCCATAACTACCCATTTGAGACAACGTTATAATGTTACAACAAAAAACTTGTATGATTTGTTTTTAATGCCCCAATTGTTGCTTGATCAATTTATATAGTGTATCTTTATTTTTCATGAAAATGTAATATATATCCAATAGTACTATGGGTCTTTGGACATAATAAAGATTCATTTCATTTTAATCATTTTTTCCTTTATCATTTTGTGCATATTTAACTAGTAGTAACATAATGTGGCATATTGTTTTAGCAACTAATGTTTGATCAAGGGGTCAAACATAAGCACAAGCCATTCACCTTTGTGCACTAGGTTGTTGATAGGATTCCACTTAGTAAGAGGTATTTTTATAGGCTTTGAAAATCCACTCCAAATAAAATTTGTCAAACTATTTATAGAACTTTTTTTCCTCCTTTCTAAAAAGCTCCTTGCGCAGGAATTCTTTGCATGAGGTGCTTAACATAGTTAATCATTGAAACCAAAGACAACTTTGTGTTGCACCATGGTGCTAATTTCCTTTGTAACTGTATCTTGGAATTTCTACCAAAAGCCTCTTTTAGAAGCATTTTGTTGGGAAAATCAAGGAGAACTATCAATGCAATGGAGCATAAATAATTAATAGAAAATCAACTACATATCAAAAGTATAGAAAAGAAAATGACTCCTAAGCCCTTGCCAACTGAGTTGACTAACTCAAGCAAACAATTGATACAATTTTATTAAACTTCATTACAATAAATACATGCGGTTATTTGCCTAACAAAAAAGCTATTCCTAAATCAATCTTTAGATGTCTCTTGGTTTTTCCAACTCTTCTCAACTTTTCTAAATTAATCTTAAGATGTGATTTAAATTTTCCAAAACTTCCTTTGATCTCTCCAAAGTTACCTTCAAAGTCTTTAATAATTGCCAATATTTAACAATCCATTTCTCTGGATTTTTTAACTTTTTCTAATTATCAATATTGGCATTTATATGTTAATATTTAATAAAACTACAATGTAGACATTGTTATTTCTTAACAATCTCTCTCAATACCAACATGAAGAACTAATTTAAGAATACACCCTCTTAATTTGAATTAACATTTACACCATTTAATTTCATGCTACATGTATATGTAATATTAGAAAAATGTTTTTTTTTAACTCACCTTAAGGGAAGCTTGACAGGCAAAGAAGCATAGGATCGTAGATACAAATGAATTAGAGTTGCCACCCGTGGTGTATATGAAAACATCAACACTATCCGCGTGGAATGTTATCAACGCTCTCCAGAGTCTCCTTTTATATACCATTTGTTCTTTTCCACGGAGGACACACTTTCCGGGGAAAATTTGAACCTTTAAGATAATATAGAACCAAATTTACAAAATTCCCGGTCATTGCATTATCTTATTAGCCAACCCAAATAAAATGAAAATTTTTCATTTTTTAACATTTTGCGATCAAATTTGCATCTTATTCAGAGGTTGTTGGACAGTCAATATTTTATTAATAGTTAACAAACCAATAATCCTTATGGATGATTTCTCTTGACACCTTGGGCAGGCCTCTGCATGATGGATCTGTGGATCTGAATACTCTGTTTTTTAGGAAAAATTTGTGTTTTTTAACCTAAAATGTTGCTACCTTCTAAGGTAAATATAAAAAAAATAATCTGGAAGACATGCTCAACATATGGACGCTTTGAATGAAATGGTCTAATCTCACCTATGTTGTTTGTATATATCCAGCCAGCAATTTTCCTGAAGGTATGCATTACACTGTACACGTCTCCTTACAGAATGCCTTTTAAGTCTGCCCGTATCTTGTTTGACAAATTCAAATATGCTGTATTGGTCTCCTTTCAGTATGTCTCTGACGTCCATAAACTCCAACCTGTTTGTCATGTACCAAACATGGTAATATTTTGAAATACTTGCATCATCGGATGTGACTTTCAATTTGGCTCAATGCAAGAAGACTTAAAAAATTTATACTTCATCGTTTCTTCCGGTACAATCACTGATGAAATCAAAAAAATCATGTCAACTTAACAGTTACGGTGTTCAAACTGAAACTATTTGATTATATCCATTACACGTACTTAACTGATATAGTCAACACAATACTAAAATATAACAATGTGTCATACTAGAATTGAACCTGAAACTATAAAACTTACAAACCACAAAATGCATGCCTCAAGTAATTTTAACAGTTACCTTGTTATTTATTGTTTTATTTTTAATTGTAATCATACTTTCATAAAACTCATGTAAAATATAACATACTAATTGGACCTCAACATTTATTTTTAAGTATGAAAAGTGTTACAAATGTGCCTGCTCCAGCTGAAAGTCATTGCATATTTGTATATTATAAATAGATCCTATGTATTCTCAGACGTAATAAAATTTCATTTCGTTTCAAATTTAAAACATACCATTCTTCCTTCCTGGTTATAAATTATGAATATGTTTGATGGTTGCACAGGGGTTTTTATCCTGTAAACGCTACTACACAAAATAAAAATCTAAGCAGTATGTTATATCTAAGCATTAAAGCATTCAAAGGTTCACCCTAAAATCCTAAATGCATTTATCATTTATGGTGAGACATGAAAAATGTTTCGACTCATATTAACCGAAGAAATGCAATATCCTGACAGGCTGAAACTGAAAATAAGAACCCTTGAGAACCGTGTTGCACTGCCTAGGAGAACATTTTGTGAGCAGGAGCATATCAGAAAATTTTGTGAGGATTTCTGAGAAATTCTCCATCGGTCGTTGTCTTCAGCTGCGTAAATGTTCCAACAAAACCATTTCAAACTAAAGCTTTAAATGCCTTAATTTCAAAGTCTCTCTTTACCTATCCCAGCTCTTACCCGTCATGCCAACTGAATGCTCTAACATCCTAGCTTCGTGGCAGAAACGTGAACTCACTACAGCATCTCAGAATTAAGGTTAGAGTACTGTGTGTAGGCAATTTTTACGGGAAACATTTTACCTTGAACAGTAAATTTTACAACCATGCAAATGTTAGATGCGTCCAACAATCAATTTTATGGTCATGTTCCATTTTATCATAGCTCCAAATGATTAAGCAATTTCAGCAATCATCAATTACCAGGTATGATAAATATGAACTAACACTTAGTAATGGATGAAAGGTTTAATTACGAATCTATAAATAGAATATTTGTTAATATTTGATAACAAATAATCCTGGTAACAATATAATAGACTTGTCGGGCAACCATATCACCTAGGGAAATTCCACAACGGATCGGATATCGTGCAAACATTAAGTTGTTCTTATGAGTAAATTCTAGGCTTTGAAAGCTATAGATCGGATATCGTGCGAACATTAAGTTGTTCTTATGAGTAAATTCTAGGCTTTGAAAGCTATAGATCGGATATCGTGCAAACATTAAGTTGTTCTTATGAGTAAATTCTAGGCTTTGAAAGCTATAGATTTAAGATACAGTAAATTGTTTAGAGCATATCTAGTGCAGCTACATCTTTTGGCAGCTTTAACTGTTCAAAATGTTTCTAATAACAAAATATGAAAAAGAAATCTCTGTGAGCACAGAGTTCTCCACCTTTGATGAAAGTTTGTTTGCAAAAAATGTGTCCATCCTTCAATTGTTTGTTTGCAAATAATGTGTCCATGTGGCTCAATGTGACACATGCTTATCTATTCATACGCACCATCCTTTGTTGTGATTTTTCATTGTACCAGTCTGTAATTTTAAAGGATGTGTATTTAGTGGTAAAAGGAGGTGTATTGTAAGGCCTTTAAATCATAATCTGTATTTTAAATACACTTAAGGGTCCCACCAGACGAGAAGATTTTATGATAAAAGGATGTGTATTTAAAATACAGATTATGATTTTGATTCTCAAAACCTTTTAACTTGATGAATCTTTAAAGTTTGGCTGGTCACTAATTAACTTCTTTCACATTTGATAGAATTGATTCATTGATGCAAATTTAGGCTGACCTCTAAAATTCATGGGTAGAAATGAAAGGTCTTTCTGCTTAATCATAAGTGGGCTTACGGAGGAATCATTCTACTCTAGACCATCTAATAACTTTGTGTTATTGTGTAGAGAAAGCAAAAAGGCCCAACTATACAACTTTTACCTGTTTTGTTGATTTTTCCAAGGCTTATGATCTTGTTGCTCAAGATAACCTTTTGAAGATATTGGATAGCATTAACATTCCACAAGATCTCTTTTGTGTTGCTAAAAGAATCTATGAGATTGTTAATATTCTTATTGAAGATAATCTTACTGGAGAAGGAACAATTATCAACAGCTTATTTGGAGTTAAATAAGGTTGTCCTTTATCACTTACTCTTTTTGGCATATTTATAGATGAATTGGGGGAATGGATGCAAAGTGTCTCTCATCATGGTATCTCAGTGAATGGATTATTTTTGAACATGCTTCTATTTGCAAATGATGTGCCATTGATTGCAAAACCAGCTACATGATTAAATTATATGCTTCAAATTCTCCATGACTACTACAACCATTCTAGTATGAAAGTTAATATTGATAAGACTAAAATTTTAATTTGTGACACTAGAAATAGAAATTACAATTTTTAACTCAGAGAAAAAAGACTGGATATATGTGAACCTTATAAACATTTGGGAGTTGAATTTGCCAATACTTATAGTTGGAATACCCTTATTGTTTAAAGGGTTTCAAGTGGTGTGCGAGCTCTATTTGCTCTAAGAAATAATTATAATAGGTCATAAATTTTGGCATTGGAGATCAAAAGAAAACTTTTTGGCAATCTTGTCCAACCTATATTATTATATGGGTGTGTTGTTTGGAAGCCTTTTCTTTTCACACATAATTGGAAAAAAATTAGAGCATGTTCAAAAACAGTTTTTTGTATGTGAATTTCAAGTGAAAATGCAAACTTCTTATGATATCTTACTTTTAGAAGAAGATTTGCTTCCTTTTAAAGTTGAAGCCCTTTGTCAATTTATTGCTTATACTCAACAACTAAGTCGCATGGAAAATGTTAATTATGCTAAAGAGATAATGAATGCTACACAAGAAAATGGATGGTTGCATCAAGAAAAATTATGGATTTAGTCATGGAATATTGTAATAGAGGATTTTCTTTTAAATAAAAGGCTCTTTCGAAAAACTCTAAAAATCTTGACTAAAGTTTGGTTGAACACATCAGGGACAACATTTTTATTTACATTCTAGTAGAAGAGGTTTGTTATCTAGTACTCAAGAGTATCTATTCTCAACTATTTCTATTTATTTGAGAAAACAAATTGCTAGAGCAAGAATAAGCTCCCTCATCATCTCCTTATTGACACAGGTTGTTAGATCAATTTATTAAGAGAAGAGTGTATTTCTATACTACACAAACAAAGCATAGAAGATGAAGAACATATTTTTTTTATTTTGTCTATCTTTGGCTCACATTCAATGAAATTATACTATTAATTTGTCTATTTTTGGCTCACATTCAATTGAATTATATTATTAATTTTAGTCTGCTGATTGCTTTCTTTCAAATTAAACCTATTTGCTTAGTGCATTACATCAATGATGTTTTCAACTTTCTTCAAAAATATATTGAGGCTTTGTGATCGTCCAACAAATTCTTTGTGATTTCTTGGACATAATAAAAATTTCCAGTTTCCAGTTTCCAAAGTTTTGTAAAATTATTTCAATTTCATTTGTTGCTGCAGATTTCTCAAACACCTATAGTGAATTCTGTGAAACAAATCATTTCAATTTAAAAAAATTTTACACACATTATTTTAATCTATATTTGTTGAGTATTTTTGCTGATCCAAAATATTTTTTGTTTTTCAAAAGAAGATATTTTGAACAGTAAATCTTTTGACAGAACCTAGGTATAATCTACATGAACAAGAGCACCGTTGGTGGTAGTAAATTGGATAGAAGCATTCGCAGACATGTATACCCTATCCAACCTAGACGAAATGTAGGAGTCTCCTTGTCTAGCATTGCTCTAAGTAAACCAATTAGAAGTACTAGAAGAAGGGTAATTTTCATTAGCTTCCTGCAAATTCAATTTGCTCTTCAGTGGAAGCCAAAAGGAGAGTTCACTGTTGTCTAAACCACATCTTTGCCCTCCAAATTTATCCTCTAGATTCTCAATCATATTAAAGTTTCCTGCAATGATCCAATTGGCCGCAGGTAAGTTGTGTCCAAGCCATTCTAGCTACAAGGAGTGTAAACAAAAATGAAACCCAAAATGTCATTAGCTTGTTGTAACTGAACCCGACAACAATGCCCCAAATTATCACAACCATGATCAATAACAGACTCCTGCCCTGCCACTTACTATGAAGAAGAATTATAGCTCCACCTTTACCATGCTCATAGTGAGAAGAAACATAATAACTATTAGAAAAAAATACTCTTACAACAAGTTTGAAGATGGAAACCTTGAATTTTAACTTCTTGAATAAAGGCAACATCTAAGTAATGCCTACGAAGATAATCCTAAACTATATATTTTCTACAGAGATCCAAGAGTCCCCTAACATTCCAAGAGAGACACTTCATTGTGGATGTAAAGGTGAAGAAGGATCTCCCTCAACTACTAAAGCCTTAAAAGAGTTATTGGACTCAAAACTATTTACTAAAGGACAACGAGCACCTATTCTTCTGCTAGCGAAATGATTATCATTAACAACAACCGAGGATCAATACCCTTTAGGGAAATTGCTAAAAATAGGATTTATCACGTGTGACTGAGGCATAGGTTTTCTAAGTAACTTGCTCTCGTCCACCAGTAGCTTCATTTGGAGTCCCATTTCGGTTTTGAGGATTCTTAGTAGCATTAGCAGTCTCAATATTCATAGCTTCGGTATCTATCATCTTGGGGTTCAAAGAAAAAGGATTATCCAAGGGGTGCATCTCAAAATTATCATTACCTAGATCCAAATATATATTTTTTCCTTTTAATTCGTTACTAACTTGTTCAACTAAAATTCTCTTAGCTTCAATCTTTGCCACTAGCTTTGGACATTGAGCTTTTCTATAATTACGATTAAGACAATAATAACAACGATTTGGGAGTGTAAGATATGAGATCTATTGCATGAAAGTTTTTCCTTTAACATTAACCTCTAGCGAGTATGGTCGTTGCTTTTACAAATTAAGCTTGACACAAACTCACTGAGTTGGTCTTAGACGAAAACCTAAAAAGGACTCCATACCAATAACCTCCCCAATCTACGAAGTAAGAATGTCAACATGTGGAGAAAGCAGATCCATGGGTGAAGAGAACACATAAACTCTTGGATGTCACCATGGGCAAATATTACTCTTTATTGCACAAATGCCCAAGCCATGGTTTCTCTCAAAGGGAGCCTCTCCGCCATATCATTGATGGGCTCAGAACAGGAACAAGGAAAAACCTTGGGGTCTATGCCTAAGGGAGACTTTCAAAGCTAAGGGCCCATCAAATTCAAAGGTTGATTGAGCAGGTGGCCAAAGAAGAAGGTGAGTTGCGAAAAAGGAGAAGTGCGGAGGAGTACAACCAAGACCCTTCCATGCCCAAAAGGGAGGTCTGATTCTATGATGATGAGGAGAAGGCATCACTTGATGAAGTGGTGCAACGTAAAACCTTGCCAATCCAGAAATTTGTCTCTAAAATATCAACTAAGGTAGATAAGATGTGGGAATCTTTGCACAAGAGGTTCCAAACTGCTCTCAGAATTGCAGAAGAGTTCAAAGAGCAAAGTAGTGATCATGATTGAAGGAGAATAAAAGAAGCTAAACGTGCCCATCAAAGGGATAAGGGCAAAGCTACTGCCATCAAAGAGGTTGTGGAATCCAAAACAGATGATGGTGAGTGTAACATATGCTAATACAAACATTCTAAGGAATGTTGCTCAATTATGTCACACCTACAAGAATATGGACTGTACACATTGAATCCTAGATTGGTGAAAAGGCAAGCACCCAAGAGATTGCCTTATCCTCAAGGCAACTACAGGTAGTTCCACCAACAACAAGCCTGCTATCTGAGTGGAACTCCACCCAAACCTCATGAACAGTACTAGCAATGGCAACATCCATGATCATGGGGGATGCCACCACCAAGGCAACAATACCCTTACCAGTAACCATATCTCTATGGGTACTACGTTCAATAGCCAATTTTTCCACATGACTCCTCTAATCCCGCATCTTTCCAACACCGCCCCAATCTCCAAGGGGGGAATCCCCATTTCCTTTCTACCTTCCTCATCCTTCTGCAACTATACCTCTACCCTTAATTCAATTGCCAAAAGCTCCATCCATACAAGGCAAAATTCCTACCCAATTGCAGCAAAGAAATGCCACAAGGACTGTTAACTTACAGCCAACTCCTCACTTGAGTGGTTCAGAAAAAAAAAACCCCCCAAAAAAGACCTTTCTTCAGAACCAACAATCCTTCAAAGCCCTCATAGACACCTATGACTGATGACCCTGCTTCTCCATCATCCTCTACAGCTTCATTCGAGATCCCTTCAAACCAAACGCCTCCCAAGGTGCATACTGTAATTGACCCATGCAATCATAGATTGGATAAGGATTGGCCACCTTCTCAAGAAAAGATATAATCCTAGGACTCCATTTATTTACCTACAAATTGCTAGGAATGAGCTGGGCAAGGCTCTTTTGGACTCAAGTTCTAGTGTAAATTTGATTGCTCATGAGATGTACAAAGCCTGGAACCTACCTCCTCCCAAGAAGAGCAACATCTGTTTAGGGTTGGCAAATCAATTCATCATTGTTCCCTTGAGATTGAAAACATTGTGACCACCGTCTATGGATGGTCCTATCCTACTGCCTTCCTAGTGATCCGAGTAGATAACTACAAGGGAGACTTCTCAATCATCATGGGAAAGGCTTGGTTGAGCACTATAGATGCATGGTTGGGAATCAAAGACATTTCCTTGGAAATTTCTAAGGAAAATGAATTTGGAAAAATAGAGAGGAAGCATGTTCCATGCATTGTGTACTGTGACACAAGGTGCAACTGCATGTAGAAATTGTGGATTGTGAAAAGTACAAAAACCACAGCATGCAGACAGTGTGCCAATGTGACAAATTCAAAATGTCTGTATGCAACAGCCACAAGACAGAAGGGCATCCAATGGCTAACAACTGATCTTGAAAGCAGCTCAACTCTCTACATGGAACAAACTAAGAGCCTGATGGTGCCTACATTGAAGGCATGGAAGATATGGAGCAAATCCATCACCAACTCTCTAATGAACCTTATGACACCAATTAAGGAGAGTTGGAAATCATTGAAAGCTTCAAACAAGCGCCCTTTGAGTTGAAAACTCTACTGGCCAAAATGGGATATGTTTTCTGAAAAATGGCAAGCTAGTCATCACCAATGCCAACCTTGCTCCTGTGCAAAAAAAAAAAGTTGTTGGAGGTGGTCAACAAATGGCCAACAGCTCTACCCAATTATATCATGAGCAGACTGGAATTGATCCAAGGATATGCCAGCATTGCATCTACACAAATGCCTCCATCAAGCCAAAGAGGCAACCATAGTGGTAGTTGAACCCCAAATTGAAGTAGATCGTGAAAGAGGAAATTTAACTCCTCCTCAAGGAGGGATAAATCTATCCCATTGCAGATAGTGAGTGGGTTAGCCCACTTGTGATAGTGCTAAAGAAAGGTGGCAAATGGAGGGTTTGCATCGATTTTAAGCTATTGAACATGGCAACTTATAAGGATCATTTACCATTGCCATTTGTGGACTAGGTGTTAGACACTATTTCTAGGCATTGCTACTACAACTTTCTATATGGTTATAGTGGCTATAACCAAATTCTAATAATATCAGAGGATTAGGCAAAAATCACATTCACAAGTCCCTAGGGGACTTTCACATACAGAAAGACGTCATTTGGCTTGTGCAAATACCCCAACCAAATTCCAATGCCTTGTTCTGAGCATCTTCCAACAATAGATTGGTAGTGAGGTGGAAGTCTTGATGGATGACTTGTTCACCTATGGGGCTACATTTGAACAAGCCCTAGATCAAAGCAAGTGCTGAAAAGGTGTGTGGAGACAAACCTTAGGCTCAACTAGTAGAAAAGCCACTTGATGGTATAAAAAGGCATTGTTTTGGAGCATAGAATATCAGAAAAAGGGATCAAGGTGTTGGCTTGTGCAAATACCCCAACCAAATTCCAATGCCTTGTTCTGAGCATCTTCCAACAATAGATTGGTAGTGAGGTGGAAGTCTTGATGGATGACTTGTTCACCTATGGGGCTACATTTGAACAAGCCCTAGATCAAAGCAAGTGCTGAAAAGGTGTGTGGAGACAAACCTTAGGCTCAACTAGTAGAAAAGCCACTTGATGGTATAAAAAGGCATTGTTTTGGAGCATAGAATATCAGAAAAAGGGATCAAGGTGGACCCTAAAAAAATAAGGGTCATCCAAGGAATTACCAAACAACCAAAAACATTTAAAGATGTGAGGTCATTCCTTGGACACACTGGCTACTACCAACAATTCACTGAGAATTGCTCTAAGATAACTAAACCGTTGGTGGAGCTGACAAATAAGGATGCTCCATTTGTCTAATCCAAGAAATGCAAACATGCATTCCAACAGCTTAAAGAAAAGCTTGTGAAAACTCCAATTCTACGAGCACCTGATTGATCCAAACTCTTTCATATCATGATGGATGCTTCCAATTATGCCTTGGAAGCCATGCTCATGCAGTTGGACGATCAAAAACATTGTTACTACAACCACTATGCAAGCACAATTGTGGATCATTTTGCTCAGTGATGCCAATGCTTTGTTGGAGTTCAAAGAAGGAACCATTTTTGATAAAAATAACATGCTTTCCAATTGGAAAGCCACAATATGCATGGACTCTACCAAGATTGGGCTAGAGTTAACTACTCTTCATCTTCATCTTCTTTCCAAACCAACAACTCAAGTTCACACACCCGCAGAGTGGTATCCCTAGAACTAAGTGACTCCGGGCTATAAGGTGTTTTCTCCCCATCCATATGCAATCTCACATTTTTGTCTCATTTGAATCTCTCTTTCGTTGAATTGATTGGCCCTATTCCTCAAAACATTGGGTAGTTGAGTTGGTTGCAACATCTAATTTTGGTGGCTTACTACAGCGAATCACCATCATTACAAGGTCATTTTCCCGAGTCTTTGAGAAATTCTTCCTCTTCAAACATTGCATATAGAGCTAGGTGACAATGAGCTTGAGCCCTCAATTATACTTGCTTGATTGGAAATTTCAAGCATCTTAAGGTATTGAAGCTAGAAATGCCCTCTTTCAAAGGGAGTATTCCAGGAAGCTCTGCTTCAAAATATAAGTTTGTAATTGTATGGGGATGGTTAGAGTAACCTTGTACTGTTGTGGTTGGCAGATTTATTTCATCTTCAGTGGCTACAACTGGAAGGATCAAATTTTAGGGGTGGTATTCCACTAGGGCCGCATAATTTGAGCCACTTGGAATCTCTTGTGTTGGGACTCAAGGGCGGTGGGAGTAGTCTAGTCCCCTCTTGGTTACAAAAATTCTTATGCCTTAAGAGTCTATGTTTAGGAGGAGATTATTTTGTGGGGCCAATACCAAAGGAGTTGGGGAGTCTTGACAATCTCATCCACCTGGGTTTGTACAGAGATGGACTAAGTGGAAGCATTCCAGAGGAGTTTGGTAATTTAAGTCAATTACAATCTCTTTCCTTCTTAACATTAAATAATGGAAGTGGCTTGATTCCCTCTTCCCTAGGGAAACTATAACATCTTCACAGTCTAGTGTTAAGTGTAGGAACATTGAGAGGTTTGATGCTAACAGAGTTGGGAAATCTTTCCAAGCTCATTCCTCGGTGTGAATGTAGAGTATCTTAATGGAAGCATTCCCAATAAGCTGGGCAATCTGAGCATGTTACAATCTCTTGAATTCAACTTTGAAGGTGAAAGCAGGGATCTAATTCCCTCTTCCCTTGGAAAATTGATACGACAAAGATTGTCATTATCAAGAGAATATTTCATAGCTGCATTTCCAAAGGAGATAGGAAACCTGAGCATACTTACTAATTTCTTCTTTAGTGTAGACAATATAATTGGAAATATCCCAAAGGAGGGGGGAAATCTCTCCAAACTCACATACTTAAGTGTGAGGGCAAATATCTTTAATGGAAAGATTCCAAATGAGCTTGGTAATTTGAGCATGTTGCAATTTCTTGCCTTCGATTTTCATGGTGGAAGTCATCAAGTCCCCTCTTTCTTAGGAAAACTATCACATCTGAAGTTGCTTTCCCTATCAGGGGACTATTTCATAGGTGAAATTCTAAGGGAGGTGGGAAACTTGAGCAAACTTGATGATTTCCACTTATATGCAGACAAAGTGAGTGGAGGTATTCCCTCTGAATTGGGAAGGTTGATGCAGCTCAACTCCTTTCACGTGAAAGCAAATTCCATGAAAGATAGTTTTCCTTCGAAGTTGTGCCAGCTAAAACAGCTAGTATACTTAACGTGGCATACTAGCTCCAAAGTTGCAATGCCAGACTGTGTATGTCTTCTAACTCAACTGAAGGAGTTGGCATTATCCACCAGTGAAATCCCAAATGGTATAGGAAACGTCACAAATCTCATCTACCTTGACTTGTCTTCCCAAGTATCATCTCATAATTCAGGAACATTTCCAATAGAACTTTGTTGCTTAAGAAAATTAGAAGATTTATACTTGGAAGGTTTAAGTCTCTATGGTAGGATACCAGACTGCATTGGTGACATGAAAGAATTAGCTGTGTTAAGTTTAAAAGGAAATCAGTTGACCGGCCATATTCCAGAAAGCATTGGAAGCCTTAAAAATTACTCTCTTTGGATGTCTCTAAAAACAAACTCACTGGCAACATTCCTGATGCACTAGGTAATTGTAATCGACTCTCATTTTTAAATCTGGGGAACAATAGCTTTCAAGGTGCATTGTCTTTAATATTTCCATCTTCTATGATTGGTTTGTCCGCTTATATGAAGTCTCTCTGGATCTTTGCCATACACTTTGGTGAATTGTACGAATCTAAGAATATTAGATTTGAGAAGGAATTTGTTAACCGGCATTCTCCCAAAATATTTGAAGAAAACGAATAAGCTAAAAGTCCTAGACTTAGGCTATAATAGTTTCAGAGGAACTATTCCTCCATAGGTATTCAGTTTCACAAACTTGCAGATCTTGGACTTATCCAACAATAAATTTTATGGCAAACTTCCATCTCAGCTCCAAATGCTCAAGCAATCTCAAGTTTTGTAGGGTAGTGGTGATGTTTACATTGAATTGACAATAGGGCAATTAACAACACAGACTTTGGAAGTGATGCTAATAGACAAAGGAATGGAACTCGATGATGTGCTTGCAATACCAGGTAATAACATAATAGATATATCGGGCAACAATCTCACAGGAGAGATTCCACAGAGCATTGGAGATCTCACTACCTTGAGGTTACTAAATCTATCTCATAACATGTTCCACAGTCACATTCCTTCATCCTTAGGAAAGCCACAGCTTCTAGAAGCTATAGACTTAAGTTGCAATAATTTATCAAGCAAAATTCCAGTGTAGCTACAATCATTGGACTTTTTAAGTATTTTTAATGTTTTGCATAATACGTTATGCAGAAGAATTCCACTCGGCACAGTTTTCTACATTTAATAAAAGTTGCTTTGCAGAAAATGAGTGTGTAGGTTTCCCATCAGCATTCCATGTGAGGATAATGGAACAAATGCAATAGAGCCAGTACACAAACTGAGAAGAAGAATGGATGGTGGGCATGAATAGATAAGCACATTTCATTATTAGCATTGGAGTTCGGATTTGGTCTTTCCTATGGTGCTACAATTGCTCTGTATTTTCAATGGGATGCATTTCCTAAGTTCTTTGGAAGGTACCTTATTTGAATCCAATCCCAATGTTGCAAAGGTCTAGTTAGGTTTGCTTTTTTAAATGTGTGTATCAAGGAAAACTCCTACCCATGCCTTATAGTATTTTCATCTCATCTTATCTTAATGTTGTGCCTCTCTTAAAAGGATGAGTTGAAATGTGTTCTATACTATGTACAAGGTATTTTAAAGTTTTGTAGTACTAGGAGGCCTTTCCTTCATTCTTTGAAACCTACCTTATTTGATTATTTGAATCCAGTCCCTTTTAAAGGTATTTGTTCTTGCTTCTTGCTGTGTTAGTTTCAGGATTTGACCTATGTTCCTTTTACAAGATGAATTCTTGCCACTGTTTGCCACATGTTAAAAAATACTTATTTCAAATAAAATTGATCAAAGGATTCATTCGTTCCTTCTCGAGAATAACATATAGATCTGTACCTGTGTGGCTTGGGATTATCTGCTCTAATAGTGATAGTGATTTTGGCCGAGAGGCCCACTACCAACCAATCATAGGTCAGTAACACTGAATAATATTCTGTCCATAACCATCAGGAAGAACCTATTAGTAAGGTTAAATAAGATTCTGACAATAATGTTTGAGACATTGTGTCTACTACACCTATATTGCTAACAACATATTTGCTCCAATAACAAGATCTATGGCTTCTATGTTTATGTTTTTGCACTGTAATGCATAAGGAATGTATAGAAAACAACAATTCCTGAGAATTCAGAAATATTTTGCAACACAAAATTTATTGCCCAATTTGAAATTAGTTATTCTTCTCCTTATGTAATCACAACAAAATGACCAAATTTGTTATGGATGACATCAAATTTCGTAAAATGGCAACTTGTATAATTTTCAATACAATAGATAAACTAAAATTCAACACAAGATTCTCTCAACCAAATTATATATATATATATATATATTATAAATATGTAACTAAGCTAGTGATCACTTTCCATGGAATGCTATCAGAAACTCCCACTAGTTAATTAACAATTAAAATCTGAAGATTAAAAAGATAAAAAACTTCCAACAATATAGTAAAGTTCATTGTTCTAAGAAACTGTGCAAGAAAAAAGCACCTAGATGAATTCATTAGAGCATAAAAAAATTTACGCCCAGATGAAGTTTTAGCTTTTGATAAAGGTGAAAGAGAACCATGTATCATTACATATTATGAAGACAAGGTGAAAAAGAAATAGAATTGTTAGTAATTTCATCCTAAATAACAATCACTTCACACTTTTTGAATGTGTAATATTGTTGTCAAAATCATGACTTGATCCTAGATTCTAAAAGGCTTTTAAGTTTTATTTTTATAAACATGGTTTAAAGCAAGATTACAAGGGAAAATAAGTTTTCAAGCACACCACAGTAAATATTGTACAAGGTACAATTTGAGAGAAATGAAATAGGGCACATAGGAGGTGGATTTCTCAATTGTGCACCTCCCAACTTTGAACATGGAAACAAAGGAAAAATTTAGATTTGCCAAGAAACCCAAAAGTTAAGATAGATAGTAATTAAGCCTCCACTTGTCACAGTCTTGAGCTTAAGCTGCTTCTTGATCTATAAAAACACAACTTTCCCTAATAAATTGAGACATCTCACCCAATACACCATCAATCCTCATAGATAAAAAATGTAGATTGAAACAACACATGTAAACTACTTCAATGATTAACCTTCAACCTTCTAGCAAAGCAGCATTGATTTGTAATCTCTATCATCATCTCATTGAAGAAGATGTGTTCAAGTTAACAATATGATGTTTCTATTACTAATAACCCAGCCTGTTGGGTTTGTAGGGGCAATGAATGAATTGAGAATGAGGTCATAATGTTTCTATTACTTATAAACTTGTGATGTTTGTAGTTGCAATGAGTTGAGAATGAGGATTTTATTTAAGGATTGCTATGAAAAGGGGATGATTTCACTTTACAAGTTTTCTTTAATAATCATTATTGCTATGTTGCTAATATTTTGTAATTTTGCATTGCACAAATTGTAATAACTACAAAAATTAGCATCAATGCTAAGTTGCAATAAGTTATGTGATTTAGTTGTTTATTGGCTAAACATGGAGAGTTTGCTATAGAGCATTTGCAGTTTGTTTTCTATATCTATTGGTCTATAATAATTAGCTCTGTCAAGCATTAATGAAACCTCACTTAATGTCTTTGTTCATGTTCACATAAGTAGTAAAGTGGGGATCAAAATCGAATGTTTGGGCAATAAGCAACAGGTGGGAATGCCCATATGGTATGTATTAATTCTATATTCATAGTAGGCATAGGAATCTATAGTGGGTGGAGTAAATCATTTGCACCAACTACCCAATGTACACTACTCTTGGTATGGCGCAAGTGTTCCCACTTATTAGAGCTTGTGCCTCACAACAAAAACTTTATAGATAGTGCTATTAGCCCACACTGGCACCCAACGAATATCAAATACAAAGGTAACAAAAATCAAAAAGCCAAGTGATATAAAACTTGTGATTGTTGCTAAGATAGGATAATGATCATGACCTAGCAACTTGCTTACACTAAAGCAATCAATCCACCGCATCAACTATTAATTTTTATTTCAATGAAAGTTGTTTTTTAAGGGTGAACAAAATGCCTATTATTGTTTTCATTGATGAATAAAAACAAATAATAATGAGACCAAATGATTCCAAACAATTTTGGCACTCTAATAAGAGTAAACACATGAGAAGGGATTCATTACTGTTATCTCTGTCAATGCTAATAGATATACAACTCTTGCAAATAGATATCTTATTATGCTAATAGCTATATATACCTCTTGTTTTATTCAGGTTTTGGGCAAGCATTGATTCAGCATGTACAATTTTATTAAAGTGAATCTTGTGAGAAGCCAAAAGCATATATATTCCATCCAAAATAGGTCACTTAGGGCAACTTACTGATCTAGACACATTGGTTCATTTCATTATAGGAAATATTTCAATAGAGTTTTGCCAACTATAATAGCTTTTAATTTTAAACTTGTATATAGCCATCCCTGTTGCCCTACCAAAGTGCGTCAATCTCATAGCTCAACTACATTGTTTGTACATATCTGGCAATTTTCCTAAATGCATGGATTGCATTGTACAGATCTCCATCTTTTACATTGTAGAGGTTTCATTTTGCCATGTCTTTTTATGTTTGTACTTTACATTGTAGAGGCTTCCTTCTGGGATGTCTTTTTATGTTTGTACTTTGCTTGTTTGATAAATTCAAATTTGTTGTACTAGTCTCCTCTAGGTCTCTCTAACTTTGATGAACTCAAACCTGATGTTTATGTACCAAACATGGTAATGTTTCGAAATACTTGTATCAAGGCCAACTTTTAACCTAGCTCAATGCGAGCAGCCTTTTAAGGTTTATACTTCATCCTCTCTTCCAATGCAATAAAAGATGAAATTAAGAAATAATTTCTCAACTTAAAAGTTACCTTGCTATTAACAATTTTATTTCCTAATGTTGTTTAAAACTATAATTCTACTCTATTCACAATTCTCAACGAAATGTGGGAAAAAGATTTGAATAAAAACAATGTGTTTTTAGACACAAGAAGCATATTTTAACCTTTTGAATGATACACCAAAAAGAATTACCAAAATGCAAGAATTTACTAGATATACATTTTAAAAGCTCAATTCTCACTATTTGAGGATTGAGAATTGAGACCAGAAGACAGGCTAACATTGTACAAGAAAATCACCCACATAAGTTGTATTCTATAGGAGCTTCAGAAGATAAGCAACATCTCCTTTGTTGTTGCCATACCACTACATCATGGATAAGCCATCGAAATGTTGCAATCAAAAATTCATATGAACTTTTTCCAATACACAAAATAAGTGGTTTTATTGAACAATGTTTAAATAGTCAGGAAATATATCGGATTGGCATGTTTCAAGAATCATGATAAATTGACAAGTCAAGCTGAATTATATTTCAAAGTCGCAGAAATGATAGTTAAATCTATTGATTTCTTTCTAAAAATAAAGTTTAAAAAGTAATACCAACTAACAAAATTTTTGATCCAGCGATTTAACAATTTTGATCCACCGACTAATCATTTCGGTGATTTATCGCCAACTTAGAAAACTATGTTATTGAATCACTTATACAATTAGATGAGATGCATCCTTTCCTTGGGCCTTCAAATGCAATAAAACCCATCAATTTACACTCTTAGCAAACATGTAAATATGCAACAGTTTTCAGTTGGGTTAGACACCTTTGAAACTCTTCTCATGCTTAAAAGAAGAAATTTTCATGCTGTTGTTCAATGGCTTTTATTACTTACTATAATTACACATTTGCATCTTACAACACCCATAAAAATAAAAATACAAATTATACAAATTTATTACAGGCAAGTATTATAACCAGTTTTCCTTCCATGGTTTGTTAAAAATTCTGAATATGTTCACTTGCATGGTTTTTTTAGCTTGCACATGCTACTAGATGGTAAAAATCTAAGCAATGTTGTAGGTAAGAACTAAAGCCATTCAAAGGTTCAACCTAGATGAATTTAGCATTTATGGTGAGATGTAAAAAAAGTTGCAACTCAAAAAACACCAAAAAAATGCAATATCCTAAAAAAAAGAACTTGAAGGACCCTGTGTTGTAATGCCTAGGTTAAAATTTGGTTAGTACTAGCTTATCATTTCTGAAAAATTCTCCATTGGTCATTATGATTCAGCATCAGAGTTTTTCTCTACCTTTGAATGCCCTTACATCATAGTTTCTTAGCAGAAACGTGAACTCACTACAGCATGTCAAAATTAAGCTTAAAGTTGGGGAGCATTTTACCTTAGATGGTTGATTTTACAACCTTACCAATGTTAGATCCATTGACCATCAATTTTATGCTCGCATTCTGTTCTATCACACATACAAAATGCTTAAGCAATTTCAGCAATAATGTGATCTTGAAGTCATTTAATCTCTATGAGTTTTTAAATGTAACGCTATGTTTTTCCAAGGAAATCACCACTTAAGAGCAACACAACCAGACTTAGAAGTCTAAGCAAACTTTTTTGCCAACTTTTACAAAAGTGCACCCAAAAAAACAATGCAATCTTTTAAATATAATAAAATGTCTTTGATTTATTCCAAATGGAAAAATTAAATTCAAAATTCCTTCTCTTAATTAACATTAAAAACTTTACTAAAAATTAATTAATAAACTTAATCAAAAACTAATAAAATACAAGTTAATAATGAGGATTATTTTACAGTTGATTTTACATATGTCAACGACTCTAACATTGAGAGTGATGATAATGATCATTACATTCCTAATGAGGACATAGATGACTAAAGGAGCATATGTATCTTTTGCTGCAAGTTTAAAAAAAGATCCTTTGATAAACCATGAATGAATATTTAAAAATGAAGTAAGATGCTGAGGTATTAAGAAACAATTCAAGAAGCTCAATTTTATACCAAGAAGTTGAAAAGAACCAAAGATGGAGCTACAATAACCATACCAACAAAAGCCTGTGATTCATAGTTACTTTGTTGCTTTTGCTTTATGTCTAATATATTATGAACATTTAAAAATTAGACATTAATGTAACATATTTTGTCTTTCTAAGACTTTATTATGATTTTGTGAACAAATGAACCTTAATAGTATATAAGCTTATAGTAATGTAGTTTCAAACTTTGTATATTGATTATATTTTTTGTTGATGTGTTTTATAATTTCTGTATCTTTAACTATATTGTCCATGTTTATTATGTATATTTACATGATGTGCAATATGAAACCTCCAAGATATTGCCGTTTAAATATGCAGATTTTTGCTGTAGACGTTTTCCTTAATGTTTGCTGACTTTTCACATTTTCAGAAGTTTTTAGAAAGCCTAAAAAATGTTTTGCCAAACTTTGAATCACTGAATTGAACTAACAGTGAGTAACAAATGAAGTGTTTAGTAATGAATCTATGGATAAAATATTTGAGAACATGATACAGCTGATGCTAACATGATGCTTATTAGCTTATTAAAAAATCACTAAAGCTGTTTAACATAGGTAGGAATCCTGATAACAATGTAATAGACTTGTCAGGAAACCATATCACTAGAGAAAATTCTAGAAAGCATAGGACATCTCACCAACTTTAAGTTATTAAATTTACAAGTGTTGGCTCTAGGCTCTAAATTTAGTATGCGATAAATTATTTAGAAAATTTCAAGGCAGCCACATTCTTCAACAGCTTTAAGTGTTCTAAATGTCTCTAATAACAAATTATGGAAAAGAATTTCTTTCAGCACACAGTTCTCCACATTTAATGAAAGCTCATTTGTAAACAATGCAGGTCTATGTGGCTTAACATATCAAATGAAATCACAATCCCACTGCCGAAAGTGACACATGTTTATCAACCCATCCTTTGTTGTGATTGTTCTGTGTCTTAGGATCTCTAAACCTTCTTTTGTTCCACTTCTTGAAGATCAAGGCAAACGGTGCAAACAAACTTTCATTAAAGGTGAAGAAGTGTGTGCTAATAGGATTTTTTCCACATAATCTATTAGATGATACATTTTAAACACTTAAGAATTTCAAAGACTGGAGCTACAATAGAATTTTCAAGATAATATATTGTATCTTAAATCTAGCAGTTCCACATCCTGCATTTTACCTATGAATGGAGGTATGCAACCAGCCAACATGTTATAGTAGGTTTAGCAACCTTAAATTAATGCTCTATGCTCTCCAGAATCTTTCTTTGACATAGTTGTGAGATAGTTGTCTAGTAAGTCTATCACAACCATACCAGATAGTTCCAACCCTTCCTTAATCAATAGCACACTAACATCATTTGTACTGAAATCTTCAATCCATAGACCCACTGTTAAACCTTGTATTGATAACTCAATGTAAATTCAAATCCTCATCATTGGTAATAGATGACTGTTAAATTAGTTAAGCATCTTCTGTAGCTAGGATAGAACATGATCATAAAATTGATTATTGCACTAGCAGGTTTGTATATTTAACTATCCAGGGTGGAATGGTTGCTTAAGAATTATCTTTTTTGTGACCCAGCCACTATAAATTCATAAATGCCTATTTCATAAAAAAACAAAACCAACTATTTAAGGTTGAATGCTTACTCTAAACATGTTACTCTCTAGACCCAACACTGTGCTTAAAGCTTCTGCATTCCTGTAAATAATCTTGAAAAAAACTCATTAATGTATTTTTATAAAAACCAAAATATTGTGAGATTATAATAATTCATCAAACTATTTGACAAAGATGCCAAAAAACAATTCATATATGTAAATAAAACAATCATGGAGGATGGAAATCTTATAGAAAGCCTACCATGAAAGCTATTGTTTTCAAGGTAGAAATACAATAGCTGGTTACAGTTGCTTTGTTTAGTTAAAATGCAATCAGTTAGTCTATTATTAGAAACATCTAAATAAACTACATTTATAAGACTTCTAACCCTCTGTCGAACTTGGCCTGTAACCCTTCAACTAGTTTCTATGAATGAACACACCAAAACTGTGTCACACCACCTATGTGCTCTAGAATACTAACATGGGTGTTTGAATTCCCTATATATAAATATTCTAATTGTTTTAAGTGACACATTTCCATTGGTAATTTGGTATAGCTTCAAAACTATCTATCAATATTGCCATAGAAACTAAATTGGTAAGATTCTGTATCATCTTTGTGATATTTGTAAAGGATATTCTATACAAATCATGCAACTGAGACATGAGACTGAGGTAGTCTGGTAAAACACCTTGGATGTCAATATACAAGGCTAAATTTAAGATCTACTTTAGCAAGCAAAACCCTGGGAGAATAATTAGTCAACTTCCATAGCTTACCAATTTTAGATAGATTACTTAGAGTACCAATTTTAGATAGATTACTTATAGTTCCAAGGGGACTATCTATCCCTCAATGCCACAATTAATAATTAGGACCATGTGAACTAAAAGCCTTTCAATAACAAAGAGTCTTTAGCACAATCTAGATGTTGACAAAGGTCTCCATAATGATGAAATTAGTTTGCTAATATCATGGGGTCTTAGAAGACCATTTGTTTGGAAATGTATGCTGAATGTTGCAATTAATAAGTGAGACTACGTGAACTTAGAATCATCTAATAACATTTAGCACCATCTTGACAAAGAAAATGTTCCTAACAATTATGAATCCAATACTGCAAAAGTAGCTAGAATGCAGGGATGCAAGGACACATCCATAACCGCATTTGGGGATAGCATGGCTTTTTTGGGAACATTGTGGAGACACCATGAGGCTGTAAGGAGGAATTGCTTTGTCTAAGATATTCTATATTGGATTAGCTTCTAGGCTATTGAAAATTATGGATAATTTGTTACAATTTTTAATACCTAAGCTTTTTCAAAGATTTGCATTACAATTTCAACAACAAAGCAATTGGGAAGCACTTCAAAATAAAGAGAAGGGTTGTAAGGGGCACCTAGAGTACATTCTCAAACATCCCACATGTACAAAGGATATGGTCAATTTTAACCACATCCTAACTGTCTCTGAGCATTTGGGATGTACCCATGTCCCCAAGACATCCCAAATGTCCACATATCTATAAGGACACGTCCCTGTGTAACACAAATGAAGTCAGTCTGCTGCTGACATCATCAACCAATTTTCTAGAGAATAAAACCCAATGTTTCTTTTTAAAAGACCCAATTTAATAAAAATTTATCGTATAACCCCGAATATCATGTTTCCCCTGCTCCCAAGAGCCAAACTCCTCATCTTGCACATAAAAGCCTTGCAGACCCCACTGAGTGTAAGTCAGTTCTAGATAACCCCCTATAACACGCTATCTAGCTAGCTAGAAAAATGCTATGAGTCTTCCATCCCAGTTTCCTGTGACCACGTGGTTCACCAGTACTCTCATGCTTACTTGAGTCTCTTTAAAGAACAAAAAGTTATACAAAATAACCTTTCCAAAATTGCAGTTCAAGTATGTAGAATTGTTAAGTGCCATTTTTCTTAACAACTTAATGAAAAGATCACCATGACCTTCTTGAAAGAACTTCAAGATTTCCTACAAACTGAATAACAATATAATTCAGTCTGACTCAATGAAGACATAACATTATTTAAACAAAAAAAAAACTCTTAAATTAAAGAACATAAATATGCTTGTAAAACTGAGTTAAAAATTTATATCCAGAAAGCATAACATAATTACATTCAAATATACTATTAAGACATGACGCCTGTGTTCAAAATGTTGACATCATTAAGCTGAATGGGAAAACTGGTTAAAGTATCCCGAGGAAGACTTAGAAAAGGAAAAAATTAAAAAACTGCACATGAACGAACTCACAGCAATCAATTCACTGTCTATCCCATTCTCATATTTTCTGATTTAACAGTACCACACACTCTCATGTTTTCTGATTTAACAGTCTCACACACAGAAGGGTGAATTGCAGACCCTTTTTCCAGGTTGAAAAATAATGCCTTCTAAAACTATAAAACAAGAGTTCTAGAAATGAACGGCTGAAGGATTGGGTCAAATTAATGGCCAGGAATATGTAATATGGGTATTAGTGCCCGGCACGGAATGCAACATTCTTGAGTTTTATATGTAACGTAGCAGCTGCGGCAGCACACGTTAAGAAAATAGTATTGACATGGCCGTGGATCAGAAGCGAAGTCAAGGATATTGAATGCCACAAGGGAATTAAACCCAAATATTGTAGCATTGTAGATTTCATTAACAATTATAACAAGTAACAAAAATCGATTGCTTACCAGGTAAAACACTGATATCCACAGGGGAAAGGCCGCCAAATTTTCTGCGAAGAGACTCTGCAAATTACTCCATATGCAATAAAATCGCAGAGCCTGTCACAGCCATGTTACCCTTACTCAGGAATTTCGATGCAGAAAGAAAGAATAAAGGGCCAAAGATTCCTACCCTGCTATTGAACTATTAAAACAGAAGATGCTGCGAACCCCTGAATTGGACTGTGACACAAAACCCTAGCAATCCAAAGTACTCCTAAATTCCTCTCTTCACGCAAACGCATTCATACAAAACGTTGAAGACATACCGAACGCACCACGACATACTTTTAAAACAAAGAAACGCTGCTACGCATGTCGCACGGCAACCACGTAAAATTTATACAGCAGGAGATTTGAAAAAAGAAATTTCTTTTTTAAAATTTTTGTTGCAAACGGAGATCCCTTTGTTAATAATTAGTAAGCACGATAGTGTAAAATAAAAATGTAAGGATATATAGATTAATTTGCAGATAATTTTTTTAAAAAGTAAACATTGTACGTTTTGGTAATTGATGGTCATCATCCTCATTTTGATGTCTTTATCTATCAACATAGGTTAACTTGTTTAGATAAATGAATGATTTACAATGGTTGATTGATACCAAGTTGATTATTATAAATGTTTGAAATTTTCTTGAAATGAGGTGTTAGTAGTAAGAGCTTTAGCATAGAAACACCAAGTCACAAGGTCAATACCAATGAGCAATGTTGAGTTATAAAGTTTAAAACAAATATCTATATAAGGAATTTTGAAATTGCTTTATATAGTAGATCCAAGAGGTTCAATTTTAGTGGTTGTAAGTTCAACTTTGACTCAAACATGCTTGAACATATTATTACATCTAGTAAATCCAAGAGGGTTCGGTCCCAATGGATGTAAGTTCCACTTTGAATCAAATATGACTGAACATATCATTACAATCCATGTTGTAATGTCCTCATTCCCAAATGATGCTGCACGAAGATGATGCCTCTTCATAACAAGCGTTAGTGTTATTGTAACAAGACCCAAAAGGGCAATTGTCATTAAGACCTAAAAGGGCATGTTGTAATAACAGATGTGCTTCTTGAGGTAACCTTTGGGGGTTTGACCTAAGGCATTTATACCCAAGCTTAAAGCTTGTGCCAAGCATGGATTGGCGAAGCCAATACAAGTAAGTCACAAGAGTCGAATGAAGCAGGACAAGAAGTGGATTGGTCACCCCTTTGGGCCAAGTTATAGGCCCAACCATGGTGGCAGTGCCGGATTGCCTCTAAGGGATAGAAACTAAAGGAAGAAAACCCTAAGGAACACTCAAAGCATGATCTAGATACACTATTCCATATCAATAAAGCATTCTTTTCTTTCTCTTTCTACATTTTTCCTATTATTTCTTTTACGCATAATGTCAAATGTTACATATATTTGATGTTTGGCATATCGTCTTCTTATGCATAATGTCTAATATAACCTATATTTGACATTTTCCATGACATCCAAGGATAGGATGTCACAATTGGTATCAAAGCAAATGACAACCCAAGGGCCATTTATAACCATGGGCCAACTACAACATGAATTTGATGATGAATCATAAAGCCACAGCACAAGGAAAATCATTGCTCATCACCAGATGCACCATACATCTAAGATATATCATTGACCGATTGATGAACCATGATATCGCGTACGTGATATTGGTCCACGATATCGCATCCGCGATATCGCATCGACCATACAATATTGGATACCCGATATCGGGGCCTGTCTCCTTATCTATAAATAAGAGGCGGTGCCCTTGGTTCCAATAGTTAGAAGTTAGTCCCTTAGCCAAACTCTTGCCAATTTCTCCCCCCAGAGTTAGAATTATTTCTACGTGCCCGCAGTAGGAGTCATAGAGTGAACGGATCTTTATTCAAGCATTGTGTACCTAAGCACACTTTGTGTATGGCAATAAAGACGAACTTTATGATAAACCTTGCAGCATACAGAATAGATTAATTAGTGTTAAATATTATTTAATGTTTTCGTAGTTAATTAATGATTTCTCTCACCCTACAACTCTCTTAGTTAAATACACTCAGTACGACCGCTTCGAGCATGTGTGTAGCTCTTGGCAACCTAGTAACGATTAGCATTTGGTAACCCTAGCAGTGTTGCACTAGTTTAGGATGTGTACGGCAAGTGGGAACGAATACTGGTGTTAGGAGTACTTAGAACTTAGTTAATGAATAGTTACTTTAGATTAGTTACTTAATTATCTCTTCTCCTCTCCTTATTAGCGCAGGATATAAAACACATAAAAGCCATAAAAATCATATGCCCCAAGCTTACTTAACCATATAACCGTGACATATAAGTAAGTTTGGGAAGACAACGATTAATCAATCCGTTATTGTTCCACAAAGGTGCATAGGCACTTAGTCCTTGGAATTCAACCGGATTGTGTGTGAAACGCTTGTATTTGTATGGTTGAGTGTAGGGGTACCTCGCCACTCATCATTGGCACTGTTGCTGGGGACTTAGTTGTTTGTGCACTAAGTAGAACTTAGGAAATCATTCACATTGTTAGAATGAACCCTTAGGGTTGGTTAAGGAAAGATAATAGCACATTGCACATTGAACAAGACAAGATGTCTTCTTCTTCGCATAAAAGCACTTTACCACCTAGGACTAACACAAGAAACATTCGACGGCAGGATATATGTGACGTTGATCCGCCAGTTCCTCAATAGTTTCATGTGGTATATATTCATCCCGATGAATATGTATCTGACTTCACCTTTATTCTCCACCAAGATGAACAACTGCATTGGCATGACTTGGAAAGTAACATAGTGTTACCTCCCGACCGTTTAGTCCCAAGTATGCTTCTTCGTGCTCTCACACAAATAGGCATGCAACACTTACACGCAAAGTACATTGCGCAAGACTATCATTCGAGAGACTATCATTCCACTGAAGCGCAACGTCAAAGGGACTTGCAACAGGAGAGACACCATAAGTCCTTGAAGGGAAAATGGTCTAGGGATGCCCCACACGTTTTAAGTGAAATTGAGGGTGATGACCCTGCCTCAGGCAGTCACCCACATAACGATGTTCCTCCCTTTGACTTTGGCCAAGGGGTTGTGTATTAGAACCTCCAGTCTATTGTTCACAACCCAAGTGCTGATACCAACAGACACAAAGAGTCCGAAAAAGGAACAAAGACACAAAGGTGGGCATTCTGATCGCAATCACGATTGAGGGAGAGACCATCGAAGAGAAGGTAGTAGACACCATCATGATGGTGGTTCTCCTTCTTCTTCACCTTCATCGTCTCCTTCACCCTCTCCTTCTGTGTCCGGACGTAGCCATAGAGAAACAGATCGTAAGGATAAGGGCAAACAAAGTGGAAGTCACAAATGAGACAACCAAGATGGAGGACGAGGGCACTCTAGGGAATCACACCATAAAAGAAGGGAGAGTAGGGAACCGCATAGGCACCATAGATGCTACGAACAAGATGACCATGATGAACCCCTACTCGCCACGCGAATCATGCTAGATATAACTGAGGTCGTGAGAGTTCCAACAAGGTATCAAAAAGATAGTAGGATCAAGAGGCTAGACATGAATAACATCCCACGATTTGAAGGGGGATATAACGTTGATCCTCAAAATCACTTACAAGCATTTCATGATGCGTGTGCCTTGTAAAACATAGAAAATGAGTGGAAAAAGCTTAAGTTGTTCCCATGGACACTAATAAAAGAAGTTGAAAGCTGGTACCGATCCTTAGAACTAAAATCCATTCGTAGGTGGAGTACTATGTTAGAACTGTTCAATGATAAGTACCAAACGTACTCCTAGGTGTCCAACTTGTGAAAGAAAATCCAAGGATGGAAACAAGGAAATCATGAACCCTTGGATGCTGCCATGGGCCACTATTATGCACTACTACATCGTTGTCCTGGCCATGGTTATTCGCAATGGGATCAACTACGCCATCTTGTAGATGGGCTTAGGCATGAAATAAGAAGAACCCTTAGGACTTATGCCCAAAGAAGGTTATCTGAGCTTAGGTCCCATCAAATTCACAAACTACTGGAGCAAGTAGCTAAGGAAGAAGGTGAGCTACAAAAAAGAGAAAGTGCGGAAGAATATAACTGAGATCCTTCCCTCCGAAAGAAGAGAGTAAGATTTTGTGAGGATGAGGAAGAGTCACCACTCGAAGAGATGGTGAATAGGAAAACCTTGCCTATTCAAAAGCTAGCATCAAAAGTATCAGCAAAGGTAGACCAAATGTGGGACTCCCTGGATAGTAGGTTTCAAACTATGCTCAAAGTAGTAGAGGAGTCTAGGGAGTGAGGCAATGATCGTGACAAAAGGAAAAAGAGAAAAGCAGAAAATGCACATAACAAGGGTAAGGGTAAAGTTGCTATTATTGAAGAGGTTGTGGACCTAGATACAGATGATGATAGTGGATGTGAGATCTGTCAATATGACCATCCTAAGGGATGTTACCCTGTAATCTCACATTTACATGAATCTGGGGTGTATGCACTTAATCCATGTTTAAACAAACGGCAAACATCCCGAAGGTTACCTTATCCCCAAGGTAACCCAAGGTAATTCCACCAACCTTTAACATATTATCCAAGTGGAACTCCACCACAACCAATTGAGCAACATCAACAGTGGAAACACCCATAGTCATGGGGAATGCCACCACCAAGGCAACAATATCCTTACCTACAACCTAACCCATATGGATATTACATGCAGCATCCAATCTCTCCATGTGACTCTGTTGGTCACATTACTCCCCAACATCACTACCAAGTCCGTGAATACTATAGGACTCCCTCTCCTAGGGGCAACATCCCACAAGTGTACCATCCTTCCAATCCGGCCACATCTCTCCCACCAATAGCTCCATTACCACATACTCTAACAATGCAAGGTGAACTCCCTACTCGGCCACAACAACACAATGCCACAAGGGCTATTAATCCTCAACCTACCATTGGTTCTAACAATCGTACAAAGAAAAGATCTTTCTTCAGAACCAATGGTCCAACCAAGCCTTTGCAACCTTAAGTGGTTGAGTCTTTGGACACCTCCATATCAACTAAAGCTTCGAAGCCCCCTTCAAACTTAACACCGCACTCAATATATATGGTCATGTTAACACATGCCGTTACTAATTAGATTAAAGCTAGCCACCTTCCCAGGAAATTCTTTGATCCTGGGAGTCCCCTGATCTATCTACAAATCGTTGGAAATGAGCCATGCAAAGCTCTTTTAGATTCAGGTTCTGGTGTCAACCTAATATCCCAAGAAATGTATAAGGCCTAGAACCTACCCCCATTGAAAAAGAGTAATGTTCATTTAGAGTTAGCCAACCAGTCCATCACTATCCCCTTGGGATTACTGGAGGACATTGTTACCATTGTTTGTGGGTGGTTGTATCCAGCTAACTTCCTGGTGATCCAAGTGAATAATAGTAAGGGCGACTTCCCAATCATAATGGGAAGGGCATGGCTGAGCACTATTGATGCGCACCTAGGAATCTGTGATCTTTCCCTAGAAATATCTAAGGAAAACACTTTTGGAAAGATCGAGAAGAAGAAGGTTCCATGCATCGCATACAATGATACAGGGTGCAATTGCGTGCAAAGATCATGGGTCGTGCAAAGGTTGACATTGTCTGCATGCAATTAGTGTGCACAAACGATCAACATACAAAGGTGCCTGTATGTAGCAGCCACATGACAAGAAGACACTCAGTGGCTGATAGCTTATTAAGAAAGCAGCTCACTAATATGCATTTAACTAACTGAGGGTTTGACTTGCACTTACATAGATAGCATTGATGCATTAGAGCAAGTCCACCACCAACTTCCCAGTCTTAACTTAGAAAACATCAACTGGGGGAAGTTGGAAATTCCTAAAAAATTTAAACAAGAGCCCCTGGAGCTAAAACCATTGCCCACCGATATGGAGTACACATTTCTTAAGAATGGAAAACTGGTAATCATCAAGGCGAGACTTGCTTCGCAACAAAAAGAAAGTCTACTCAAGGCTATAAACAAGTGGTGAAAAGCCTTCGCCTGGCCATATCTGGAATTAACTAGAATAGATCCTAGGATATGCCAACATAGGATGTACACTAACTCCTCCATGGAGCCTGGAAAACAACCACAGAGGCAATTGAACCCAAAGTTGAAACAAGTAGTGAAAAAAGAAATAGAACAACTTCTAAAGGTTGGGTTCATATACCCCATCGCTGATAGCGAATGGGTTAGCCCCTTGGTAATTGTGCCTAAAAAGGGAGGCAAATGGAGGGTGTGCATAGATTTTAGGCTGCTAAACATGGCAACATTCAAGGATCACTTTCTGTTACCATTTGTTAACCAAGTCTTAGAAATAATCGTAGGGCATCGCTATTATAGTTTTCTGGATGGCTATAGTGGATACAACCAAATACAGATAGCCCCAGAAGCCCAAGCCAAAACTACGTTCACCAGTCCTTGGGGAATGTTTGCATACAAACAAATGGCGTTTGGCTTATGTAATGCCCCTGCCATGTTTCAACGCTTAGTTCTAAGCATTTTCCAGCAACAGAGAGGAAATGGTGTGGAAGTATTTATGGATGACTTATCCACTTACAGAGCAAGTTTTGATCAAGCCTTGGACCGATTAGAGCAAGTGCTAAAAAGATGTGTAGAGACTAATCTAAGGCTCAACTGGTAGAAAATCCATTTAATGGTCCAAGAAGGCGTAGTACTTGGGCATAAAATTTCACATGTAAGGATAGAGGTAGACCCTGAGAAGATCAAAGTCATCCAAGGAATTACTCGTCAACCAGAAACTTTCAAAGACATTCGGTCATTCCTTGGACACACTGGCTACTATAAGAGATTCATAGAGAACTTTTCAAAGGTTGCCAAACCATTGGTAGAGTTAACGAAAAAGGACGTACCCTTCGAGTGGACTAGGGAATGCGAACTCGCCTTCCAAAATTTGAAGCAAAAGTTGGTAGAAACACCCATTCGACAAGCTCTTGACTGGTCCAAACTGTTTCATGTCATGACCGATGCGTCCAACTATATCTTAGGAGTCGTACTTACACAGTTAGATGATCAAAAATGCCCTTATTACATCCACTATGCAAGTAAAAGTATAGCTAGTGGACAACTTAACTACACTAATATAGAAAAAGAATTAATGGCTATAGTGTTTGCATTGGAAAACTTTAGGCACTATGTATTGGGATACAAAGTATTCATACACACATATCATAGTGCAATCCAGTTCCTCATGAATAAGCCAATGGTAAGCCCTCGTATTATACGATGGCTGGTAATCCTGCAAGAGTTCAATCCACTAATGATCGATCGTAAAGGCACTGAGAATGTAGTTACCGATCATTTATCTCAGTTGCGCTGGGACAGCAAAGAGGACAAGTATCCTATTTCTGATCACTTCCTTAATGAGTTCCTCTTTGCCGATGTAGTGAATGACCAATTACCCACAAAGACAAACTGGTACAATAGCATTCTTACCTATCTATTTACCCAACAAACACCACAAGAGTTAGACCTTAAGAAGAAACAATAATTTCTTCATAGAGCCAAGTACTTTATGGAAATCAATGTACAACTTTACAAAGTATGTCCTGATGGCTTGGTTCGATGGTGTGTTCTGGATAGAGATCAATTGAGAGTTCTCCAAGATGTTCATGGGGGCCCGTGTGTGGGTCACTACACTGGGAGACGAATGGCTATTAAGATCATACTTGCAGGGTATTATTGGCCTACCTTGTTCGAGGACACCCATCACTTCATCCAATCTTGTAAACATTGTTAACGTGATGGGGGAATGACTTCTAGAATGGAGGGTCCACAACAATGGATTCAACCATTAGAACCCTTCGACATTTGGGGAATCGATTTCATGGGGCCCATTACACCAATGTCCAATGGAAAAGCTTACATTGTAGTTGCCATAGACTACTTAACAAAATGGGCTGAAGTAGCTACCGTTAAAGATTGCACATCATCTACAGCTGTTTGATTTGTTCAACAACAAGTTGTTAATAGGTTTGGTGTGCCACGTGCACTTATCTCCGATAATGGAACACACTTCATAGGTGCAACTTTTCAGAAGCTAATGCAACGCTTAGGGGTTGAGCACAAATTGACTACACCATACCACCCCCAAGCAAACGGTCAAGCCCAGGTCACCAACAAGGAGATTACTAAGATACTGACTAGAACTATTAGCCAACATAGGCAAGACTAGAGCACTAAACTGAACGATGCTCTTTGGGCATACCGCTCCACGTGGAAACTCCCTATAGGCTACTCTCCCTACGAGTTAGTGTATGGAAAACTTCCAACGCTCCCTATCCAAATTGAGCTCTGTACACTAGCCACAGCATGTGACCTCAACCTTAACCTTGATCTAGCAAAAAAACAAAGGTTGATGACTCTTAACTTGCTAGACAAGAACCGATTAGTTGCCCTATCATCTAATGAGTTGCACAAGGCATTTAATAAATAACGTCATGACCTAAAAATTAGGAGAGTTAAGTACCAGCCAGGAGATAAGGTTCTCTACTAGAACCCCACACATGTGTCACAACGCACCAAATTTCAAACACTATGGGAATGACCTTACATCATCTATTTAACTTTGCCTTCAGGGGCCATGACCATATATAAACTTGAGAGCCCAGATAAGAGACTGTTAGTCAATGTGCAACAAACAAAACCTTTCCATGAGTTTAGGCCAACCAGAACATATGCTACCTTTGTAAGTGGGCAACCTTGCTCATTATTTCAAATCTCCTCCTTCCAATTTAGTTATGGGGGAGATGGCCATACTTGCTAATCATTGAAGGCCCTTACTTCTTTCTAAGTTTTTGTTTTACACATTTTTTGTTTTACACATTTTTGTTTTGCACATTTCTTTAATCTTTCTTATTTTTGTTTTACACCATCATTCATATTTTTACCATTTCTTTGTGTGCTTATTTTATTTTGTTCTGTTTGTTACCCAATAAGTGTTCATGATGGTGGTATGAATAATATCATATCGATTGCTAATGTTTGGATTTTACCTTTGCAGTATGATGTCGATATCAAGGTATGGTTCTTTTAATTAAACAGGCAATGAGTCCATGTCGTTCATACATCCATAAAATCCTATGGTCTTCCTTAGCTTGGAACTGTATAGTCCCTTTCTTTAATAAAACTATTAATGAATTGGTGGTTGGGTATTTCTTAGACTAAGGAAAGACTCAAAGGATGAAAAGGGTGTGACTTTAAGGGGATTCTATGCTTTTGTACTAGCCATTCTTTTGAGTGCTTTGATGCTTTTTCTTTCTGTTTTCCACCATTCTGACCATTCATCAAACTATCGAAATTTGAGTACATAAAAATAAGTCTTTGCATGGTGTGGTTCTCACGCGAAAAAAAATAGTGAGAATTCAAAGCACATCCCTTAGACATAATAATGAACTTGGGCTACACACACTGGTTATGGCACTGGAAAAACATGTTACCCATGCCTCAAGGTTCCCTCTAACTAAGGCCCCTTCTCACTTCTTGGTTCTCCATCTTGCTTTCCTTGGAATGGTGGTGACTTTTTGTAGAGGAATTCTTGTTGCTCTAAGAGGATGGGTTGGTCAACTGTGTTGATGCGAGGTCACTGACTGTGGTCTATTTAAGTCTAGATTTGGAATGAGTTCTACTCAATCACATTGACCATGAAACACACAAGGGACTTTACACAACCTTGTTCTTGGGTTTCCATTCCGTTCTCTCTTCTCCATCTTTCCTTTCCAATTTTCACCTCATTGCTGATTTTATCATTAGTTTGTATCTTGGTTGATGCATTGTTCTTCCTTGGTAATTTCTTGTGGGTTAGTTTTTAACTCTTGCTTCCAATTGACATTCCTAGAGCCTACGGACTCTTTGGTTTGTGGGTCTGTCAGGGCACTAAAGGCATGAGCCTGCTTTGGGGAGGATCCACTGACATTCCTTTTTGGTGCATTTGTTAACTTGTTTCCCTTAAACATTTCCTGCAATCACTAATTTTTATTTCATCCCCATCCATGACATCCATTTTATTGGCGTTGTCGTTGTTACTTTTTCTCCATCTTTCTTATTCCTTGTCTTTTTCCATCCTATCGCTACTGGAGGTTCTTTCTTCATCCACAAATTTTTCAATTTTTCCTAACCCCTACACCTTAGGTAGTCACTAGTGTTAAAACTCTAGAACCAGTATCTGCCATAATCAAAACTCAGCCAATGCACTTCACATTAAGGAAAGGTATTAACTACATTGTGATTTATCTACCCTCGCTCATTTTTGGCTATGTTGTGTGTGCAGATGGTGATCATACAACAATGGACTGGGCCTAGAGGATGCACTCAGGATGGACCAGAATTGGAACGTTTACGAAAGGAGCAAGATTGGTGGCGTGGCTATGGATGAACAACGACAGGTGCAATCTTGGCATTGACGGCACCACGTCTTCTTCTTTTCTCTCTCTCACTCCTTCTTCTCTCCCAGCTGCCAAATAAGGCTGGATGTCATTTATGTACAGTGTTCACTTTTGTGGTCATGAACACAAATGCTATCATGTATTGTATTGTTGATCCGTTCATTGGGCATGTTGAGTCAGTCACCCCGTTCCATCGTCAATAGTCATTCAATCAATAATCCCATACCTTCCCAATATTTTGTAAGGAACTCAAGGATGAGTTTTCATTCAGTCATGGGGGTATGATGAGCGTGATATTGCTTACATGATATCGCATCTACGATATCGCATACACGATATCGCATCGACCATGCGATATCGGATACCCGATATCGCGGCCTGTCTCCTTATCTATAAACAAGAGGCAATGCCCTTGGTTCCCATAGTTAGAAGTTAGTCCCTTAGCCAAACTCTTTCCAATTTCTCCCCCCAGAGTTAGAATTATTTATGTGTGCCCACAGTAGAAGTCATAGAGTGAACGGATCTTTATTCGAGCATTGTGTACCTGAGCACACTTTGTGTACGGCAATAAAGACAAACTTTATGATAAACCTTGCAGCATACAGAATAGATTAATTAGTGTTAAATATTATTTAACGCTTTTGTAGTTAATTAATGATTTCTCTCTCCCTACAACTCTCTTAGTTAAATACACACAGTACAACTGCTTCGAGCATGCGTGTAGCACTTGGCAACCCAATAATGATTAGCATTTGGTAACCCTAGTAGTGTTGCACTGGTTCAGGATGTGTACGTCAAGTGGGAATGGATACTGGTGTTAGGAGTACTTAGAACTTAGTTAATGAATAGTTACTTTAGATTAGTTACTTAATTATCTCTTCTCCCCTCCTTCTTAGCGCAGGATATAAAACATATAAAAGCCATAAAAATCATATGCCTCAAGCTTACTTAACCATACAACCATGACATACAAGTACGTTTGGAAAGATAACAATTAATCAACCCATTATTGTTCAACAAACACGCATAGGCACTTAGTCCTTGGAATTCGACCGGATCGTGCATGAAACACTGCTATTCATATGGTTGAGCATAGGGGTACTTCGTCGCTCATCACTGATGAAGATTTGATTACATCTTAGTTGCAAGAGATGTTGATAAGATAAGGATACATCTATCAAAGTAACTCTTACCTAGCTTAATACTATAAATATTAATTGATTAAGGTCATTGTTAAGTTTCTCCTAAAAAGTTAGTAACCATGAACTGAATTGATTTTGCTTTGTTGAAAGTAATTATCCAAGTAATCTAGAAGACCTCAAGTTACCATATGTCAGCCTAGAAATGTCAATTCAACAAAATAGGCTATGTTGTTCCTTTTAATTCCTAAAATTTCAACTTTGTTTTTGAATCCTAATGGTACAAATTTTGTCTCAATCGGACTTACAGTTTGAGAGATATGAATGTTTAAAGTTTCTCGTTATACGTGCATTAAAATAATATTAATTGATTAAATTATTATTATAATTATAAAAATAAATAAATAATAATAATAACATAAAGAGGAAGAGAGCGGGAGGTTATGGGTTCAAGCCCAGGTCCCTCCCCTCCGTGGTCGATTTAAAATCTTTTATTAATTTTAAATTTTAAATTTATTGTAGGAGGAGGTCATAGGTTCGAACCTAAATAACCCTCACTTGCCACCCTCCAACCCCCCCCCCTCGCCCCGTTGCATAGTTTTAAATAAAAAATTAAAAAATTAAAATAAAAAATATAATAATTAAAAAATTATCAGGCCATGTTGGCCTTGCAGGGATCACGTAGGTCTGCATAAGGGCCACACTAGCCTTGTAAGGGTAGAAACCATTCCTCACAATCTATGCATAAGAGCAACCCTTGATCTGTGCCAACCTCGCCAAGCTGTCGCCCACCTCCACCTACTTTGTTATTTTCACCAACTAGTCGACACCATGGATCACTGCCACCCCTAGCACTCCGTGGACACCATTAGAACCATCAATTAGCACTAACCCCCCCCCCCCCCCCCCCCCC
>MNCI01030542.1:0-56455 GCA_015680685.1 Gnetum montanum | reverse complement strand
CCCCCCCCCCCCCCCCATCCCCCCTCCCTTGTGCTCTATGGACATCATTGACACCATACACCATTGCTACCCCTAGTGCTTTGCAGACACCATCAACACCGTGGATCACCACCATCCTAGATGCTCCGTGGACATTGTCAACACTAGAGATCACTACCACCTTCGGCGCTTCAATGATACCATTGGTGCCACAGATCACCACCACCTTTGACAAATTCCACTTTTCCATCAACGGGAAATTTGAATTTTTCTGTCAACTGACAGAAAATTTGAAATTTCCGTCAACTAACAAAGAATTCAAAATTTCTATCAAAAGACTATTACTTTAAAATTTGGTACATGGGAAAAAGTTTAAAAAAAGAATTCGATGCATTGGCAACATGAGAGATAAGAATTTCGTAATGAAACGTGCTTATCTTGGAGTAGTATTAAGAAGGATTACCTCTCGGGAAGTTTTATTTCTGCTGCCAAAAGGTTCTAGACTTGAAAAGCCATAACTTTTGATTTCAAACACCTTTTTTGATCAATGAAGAATTATTTCCTATAGATATAAACCTTTTGAACATAATGGTGAAGTTAGATCCATCCTTAGGAACCCCAAAAATTAGTTTTTACCCCTTGCCAGATATAGTGCTTTAAGACCCTCAAAAGGTTAATTTTAGCACAACTCGAGCATACGATGTCCATTTTCAACATATGAATAGTCATTTCCAACATTTTTCACCCTTCTGAACTCAATGGTGAGGTTAAATTTATCATCCAAGTGCCCAATAATTTGATGATATTATGGAACTATGCCTTAACATTCAACAACATAAGGATAACTAATCATGCCTCGTTGGAAAAATAACATTTGCAAATGGCCTTAAGATATCTATGGCATGTTATTAGCTACACTACCAAATTCAGTGTCTTAAGGGGGATAGAAAGGCTATTAAGATTTAGATAATGTGGTTAATATTACTAAAAATTAGATAATGCAGTTAAATATTACCAAAAGTAGTTGGAGAATCAATTGGTATATCAATTGAAGAATCATTTAATGAAATAGAATGATCTTCAATGATTATATATATATATATATATATATATATTCATCTTGCAACCACATCATACAACAAAACAACATGAAGACTCAAAATCTCATTTTGACAAGGTGTGTGATACCCATGAAGAAAAATGATCCATAAGAGAATCCAAGAATGAGAATGAAAGTTACAACATACAATGTGCATGCAAGATTCTTAGTGAGTAAGAAACAACATCCGCTATGTCCACCATGAGCCTTGGATTAGCATGAGTATCGATACCCATGCATCTTAAAAGAGTTATGAGATTTTGATGTTGATGTTTTATGCCTCCAAGAAGTCTTACCCTAGGAATTTCTATACCAGTTCCAACCAAACTTGGAAAAGATGGGATACCAAGGTATTTACAAGCAATAAGATTCTTATGAAAGTTCTTTTGAGCCATATAGATTAGCCTATTGTTGAAATCACAACATGGATGGTTGTGTAATTTTTTATAAAGAAGCCAAGTTTGCATTGGTAAAAAGATTTGAATGGAGTTTAAAACATATGATTTTTGAAATTCCAGAACTTCATACCATGGAAAAGAAAGAATAGTCATGATTTTAGAAAAATCACATGGCCTTGGCAGTGATTTTAAAAGTCCATCTATTAGGAAGATGTGTATGCATGGTTAACACACATTTAATTGCCAAACCAACATGTTCAAATGTTATGCTACGTCAAGGAGCATACTTGATTAAGCAACGAGAGGAAAGTTTGAAGAATAAATTATTCCTAAGTTACACTGATCTAGTTCCATTTATTCTTTGTGGAGACTTCAATGCAAAAGTTAAAAGTCGTATTTATCAATTCTTAAAATATGGATGTGTAAAAAAATCCTTGGAAGACGAACTTGATTTGAAGAAGATTTTTCCATTAGTTCAACATGAAATCCCATTAGCCAATGAATATTTTTCTTCTTTGAATTTGATAAATCAGATTCCAGAATTTAGGAACAAATGATGTTGATGAATAATACTCATTAAGAACCACACTTTACCAATTACTCTACTATGACTAATGAGGATGCGTCAACAAAATTCTTCATTGAGACTTTAGATTATATTTGGTACGATGTCTAATTCTTCTAAGTTACCAAATTACTAGAGTTAATTTCTAAAGAAGAAGTGGAGAAGAATAAAAATCAAGCTTTGCAATCCCAAACTAGACCATTTGATCATATACCATTTATGGCAGAATTATAATTACTTCCATTAATTCATAAGGTTGATCAAGATTAGGAAGTATCTCACCCTTACTTTTATTGATAAATCTTCTTATTTTCTTCATTATTTAATTTATATTTTAATTAGATAAAAAAATATCAAAGGAAATGGAAGTTGGGAATAAAGAATTTACCTTGTCTTCACTTGGGTAACTAGTTCTGAGTTGCACTTTGTGTGACCCTGGTTAGGACTGGTGATTGGTAGTTTAGATCCTTAATTCACCTCTTATCATCATCTTAGAAAATGAGGTAACTATTAATAAACTAATATTTAATACTTATATATATATATATATTCTCACATATAGTTTATTTGCAAAATAAGCAAGAAACAACTTCAAGTTCAAAGGAGAAATCAAATTATTGGAGCACAGATTCATAAAAGAAGTACTAGAGCTAGAAAGAGATAGTGAACATGGGCTCATTCGAGGATGAATGAAACTTAAGGGAGGTAGATTGTCACATTTCCATTCCCAATTGATGTTGTTGCATAACAAAGATGGTGCCTCTTCATAACAAGTGTTATTGTTATCGTAACAAGACTTGAAAGGGAGGTTGTAATTGAGACCTGAAATGGTGCATTGTAATAACAGACATGTCTCTTGAGGTAACCTTTGGGGGTTTGACCTAAGGCATTTATACCCAATCTTAGAGGTCGTGCTAAGCATGGAGTGGTAGAGCCATTACAAGCAAGTCACAGGAGCCAAATGAAGAAGGACAGTTAATGGACTTGCCATTCCTTATGGTCGAGTAATAGGCCAAACCATGGTGGCAATGCTGGATTGCCTCTAAGGGATAGAAGTCAAAGGAAGAGAACCACAAGGAACATTCTTAGAGCATGATCTAGATACACTATTCCATATCAATAAAGCATTCTTTTCTTTCTCTTTCTACATTTTTCCTATTATTTCTTTTACGCATAATGTCGAATGTTACATATATTTGACGTTTGATATATTGTCTTCTTATACATAATGTGTAATATAATATATATTTGATGTTTGCCATGACATCCGGGGATGGGATGTCACACATGCATCTTTAGCTATCACCTTTTTCATTTCACTTAAATATTATTATGTACATAACTAAGATGAATTTACTACTCCAATTTGCATACAATAATCTTTAATTGTCAAATGTAATTTTCTTATTTTTTTCATAATTTAAATATTAAATAATTTAATAATGTTTAAATTTTATTTTTCATATATTATAGAAGAAAAAAATAATTTTCTTCTACTAATAGCACCCAACATTATCATCTTAGCCTTGTTCTGACAAAATGGGATCACCTACATGAATTCTCTTTCATCATTAGCTTAAATGAGGAACTTGATTGTTATCTATTTGCAATTTCTTTACAACAACAATATTACTCCTTATTTGAACAAGTATTGTTCTTAATCTTTTACTTTGTAAAATTACATGAAGTTAAATGATACAAAATTTGAGTATTTCATAAGCTAAAAAAGAAGGATGTGTACCTTGGACATGAATACTAGTATTGGTTGATATTTCATTTTAATACAAAAATGATATTCTCATTATTTCTTTAATATACTTAACAAGTTCAAAATATCTCCCAAAAAGTTTGACAAGTAATAAGTAGCAAGTAGATCCTATGCCCAACCATATGAATCACAAGCATGCACTAGCAATCTGGTTGAATTCCATGGACTTCATTCCTAAGTTTGTTACAATTAGAGACTGTGACTCAAGGAAGCATGTGATTGTTGTCTTCCTAACTCTCACTTGTGTATGCTCTTATGTATGGTTAAGTGTGAGTTAAGGCATATGATATTTGTTGTTATTTGTATTTTTATATATTTTTATCTTAAGTCCTATGGAAAAATAAATATTTAATGGTTAACTATTTTAGCTACCTAAATGTTCTAAAGGTAGACGATCCTAACATAAGTAGCCATTCCCACTTTCTGTACACATCTTGGACTTGCAATAATGCTATTGGGTTACCAAGTGATGATTACTGGGTGTACCAAATGGCCATTGCTGGGATTACAAACCATTATACATAATGCTCGAAGCAATGGTATTTATGTGTTCATTATTGATTATATTAATTACTCTAATTACTATAACATGGAATGTAAAATACATTTAAAGTAAAGTGCTAATTAAAAAAGCTTTGATCTGATCGAAGTGCTACAATGAGTGCAAGAAATATCAACTTTATTGTTTGTTATGCCAATGCATTCATGCACATAGTGCTCAAATAAGGTTTTAGACAATTTCATTCATTCACGCTGTGGGCACT
This sequence comes from Gnetum montanum, assembly GCA_015680685.1. NCBI lineage: Eukaryota > Viridiplantae > Streptophyta > Gnetopsida > Gnetales > Gnetaceae > Gnetum > Gnetum montanum. Next base: position 51,882 of record MNCI01030542.1, on the reverse strand, counting down.
GAGAGAGAAAAATATTATAACTCTATAAACAATAAACTGCAAGGGCTTTGCTACTCTACTAACTTAACATACAATAAATGCGATAGGTTTGTGCATTTATATAGGCTTGACTACGCCAATGTTGACACATCTACATTGATGCATGTGACCGTGTATAGACAAGGATATGTTGGCGCTATCGATGCAGCTAATCGATTATACTTCATCAGACCCCCATGACTAAGTGTAAACTTGTCCTTAGGTGAATAAAAGTAGGATTGAGCTTCTTACAAAATTGGGAAGTATAAAATTTATTAAATAAAAATAACAAATCGACCAATTGACTAAATGACTTGGTGTCATATTGTATAGAATTACAAAATTATTGGTTATGAAAAAAATTGAACACCCTTACAAAAATTTCAATAGGTTCCGTTAGATTACCAAAGAAGAAATAAACTTTCAAATAATGCTAGAAGGTGGGGGCTCTTGGGGCGCTAAAGGACCATCGCCAGGTTCCAGTGCTCATAGCAATGGAGGTGGTTAAGGTTGTCTTGTTGCTGCTAGGGGAAGTTTGAAGGTGGGTTATATCTAGTCCACTTGGCTTTGCCAATATGGGCTAGCATGGGGATATCCCATAGGTATGGCATTGTTGGAAACATCTCATTGACATTAACTAACCATGCTACAAATTGTTTACATTCAAAATCGAACACCTTGACAAGGTTCTATAGCTCATGGTAATTGTTCATTCTCCTAGCCAAGTCCTTAGGAACTAATTATTGATTAGTGAATCTACTTCTGAGAGCTTCAAGCTCCATGTTGGCTTTCTCCAACTGCTGTTTTGTCTTCTTGTGGTACTTGAATTTTGCCTCATATAAGAGGTAAGAACTAGCCACTTGTTTCTCCAATTCTATTCTTGGCCTCCCTGTAGTTACCATAGATAAGTTTGTGTACCAGAGGTTGGCAAGCTTCATATATTCTATCATCTCCTTAGTCTTCAACTCCTTTAAGCAAATTTCAGCTTTGTTGTATTCATTTAAGCCATCAAAGATTGGCTGCCATACATTATCCCTTTGTTGGAGGTTCTAGAGGGCCTCATTCATCTTCACCTTGGCCAATTGTATCTTCTTTTTGTTCACGTTCTTGAGGAGTCCAACCTAGTTTCTATGTGACTAACTCAATGGTTTTTGACCTATTTAAATTTTAGGGCCTCATTTTTCCATGTGACTAACTCAATGGTTGTTTTTTGGTGAATCACTTGGACTTTCTCCATCAAGAGATTTATGCTCTTTGCTGCCAACCTTCTTAGGTCAAGGTTTACCTTGGCTAGATACTCTTGCTATTATCAAATGAATTCAACCATTTGTGCCTTCTGTTGTTTGACATTGGGCAAGCGGTGAATGTCTTTGGTGAGGATTAATTTTTCTATGTGGACTTAAGCTAGGTTCTTATTAATGTTGCATGTTAAGGCTTCCAATAAGAAGGCATCAAATACCACAGGCTCCTTCACATTCTTGACCTCTTTAAGTCTTTGTTGAAGCTGTTGAAAAGCTTCATCTCGCATGAGGTCCAAGTTGAGAATGACGAGGTTGGAGAGATGGGCCTGCAACTCCACAACTTTAGTAGCCAACCATTGGTTTTTAGTGGTGGTTGCTTGCAGTTGGGCATTGACAATTATTAGTTTGTCCTTTGTCTCCAATAGCTCTAACTGAGTTGCTATGATTTCATCTACAAGATCAAAGATCTTGAGAAGTGGTTGCCCACTTCCCACTAGTCTTTCCAATACTTCCTCATGTTGGATTGCACTCAACTAACCACTTCCTGCTCCTGTGGATGTTTGAACATCTACCATGGTAGCAATGTCTGGTACTGCTACTATAGGAGTGTTTAGGATCTCATACCTTCACCACTATCTCTTATCCATAGTGCTACATCACTAGGATAGTTGCCCCTTGCCTTCCTCTATGTGCATTGAGAAAGTTGCAACATTCCTAGAGATTTCAGGAAATTCTTATCTAGGGATGGACATCATAACCTCTTGAGCACTAGGATTCGTTCTTGTGGATGTCTGAGTTAGTTGTGTTGAGAATAGTGGGGTGATTTCTTCCAACCAACTAATGGTCCTAGTGACCTTGTTGAGATGGCTCAATGCTAGATGGTAAACTAATGGCTCCCCACCACCTGCTGAGCCTTGTTGTTGCTATAGTTGCTACTCACAAAGCTTTTAGAGCCTCTCTACAGCTGCATGCACTTCTGATGTGGTCTCCCCCATAGGTAATGGTAGTGTCCACTCCTCTTCTTGTAGCTTTGCAACTACTTTTTCTTTCATGATCTCCTACCAAGATGCTGTAGGAGCATGGTGGAGTGTGTCATTTGCATAACGTGCTTTGCCTTTCATCTTGCACAGTTTTTTAATAAGGTGGTAAAAGGGAAGTTTCTTCTTTACTTTTTCATTTTCTTTAAATCACTTCTCCATCTCTAAATGGATTAGTTGAGGAAGGTTGATTGGGAATTTGTCACTTAGAGTGGTGCACACATGGGCAGCGATGGCTATGACCTTGCTTAGTGATGAGCAGGGAGTAGAGCCTATGCCCAACCATACAAATCACTAAGCATTCACATGCAATCTGGTTGAATTTTGAAGACTTATAGCCTTCTAAGTACACTAGTCTTTAGGAAGTGAAACTAACCATTGCAATTGTTGTCTTCCTAATTACGCTTGTGAAATGCAAAGGTACGGTTAACTACAATTGAGGCATATGATTTTTATCATTTTTATGTTTTGTGCTTTAAGTTGCCTAAGGATGAAGAACAATGAATAAAAATAAAATAATTAAATTGCTAATTTAATCTAACTAGCTGCACCTAACTAATCCTAACATAAGCATCTGTTTCCACTTATCATACACATCCTAAACATGTTTAACGCTATTGGGTTACCAAATGTTAAGTGTTATTGGGATTACCAGCGCCAAGTGTATGCTTGAAGTGGTTATACTTATGTGCTTAATTAATCACTATTTAATCTACCTTAATTTAGCTTAATTTATCATAATTAATTATTTAATTACTTAAAGCATTAAAGGAAATTATATAAAATATTAAATGCATAAATAAATAATTAATCTATTTCAAAGTGTTGCAAGGTTTATCAAAAAGCTCATCTTTATTGTTGCACACACATTGTTGTGCTTAGGTACAACTGTGCTCGAATAAAAATCCATACACTATTGGCTCCTATTATGGGCACTTAGAAAAATATTCTAACTTTCAAATGACAATATTGCAAGAGCTTCGCTATAACTATCATAAAGATATGTCATAAACACAGCAGGTGAGCACGTATTTATAGGTAAAAATAGACCCTATGTTGATGGGGCCATGTCAACGCATCAAATCATGCATCAACAAGGCCTAGTTGACATAACCAATTCACGATTTATCATACCCTCACAATTGAATGAAAGCTCATCCTCGAGTTCTTTACAAATTTGGGAAGGTATGGAATTGTTGATTGACAACAGACATACGACAAATACAAACAAATACTAAGTGCTTGAGTGTACGAATATACAATCATTCCAAAATTATTTTGGTGTTTAGGACTACAAAATTAAACACATGGTCAAAAATGACAAACATAATTTCTCTAATAGTGTGAAGATAATGAAGAAGATTAAATGGTCCCAAGTAGTGAAGGCTCCTGATATTTTGAAGGGCCTTCTCTTGCTTTAGGCACATGCAGTGGTTGAGGCTGTTGTGGTTGTCCTACTGTAGCTACAACTTTCAATGGAGGATGGAAAGCATTCAATAATGCTTTCATCTTCTCCTCCTTACTCTTGGGATCATGCACAATTTACACAACTTTGCCAATGTGGGCTAGAATGCACACATTTCAAGGATAGGGAATTGTTGGGAATAGCTCCTTGACATTGATGAACTAGGCAACAAATTTTTTACGTTCGATGTCAAATGTCCTAATTGCATTCTACAGTTCTTAGTAATTATTCATTATTCTAGCTAGGTTCTCAGCAGTTGATCTTTGATCAGCGAATCTTGCCTTGACAACTTCAAGTTTAGCATTTGTAGTCTCAAGCTTTTCCTTGGTCTCCTTGTAAAGGTTAAACTCTACCTTGTATAGCAAGTATGAGCTAGCCACCTATTTCTCTAACTCTAATCACGACTATCTAGCAATCAACATTGCCGAGTTTGCATATTGAAGATTGACGAGCTCCATGTATTCTATCACATATTCAATATCCAGTCCTTCATGTGGACCTTTGCTTTATTGTAGGCATCTATCCCATGAATGATAGGTTGCCACACCTCTTTTCCTTATTGGAGTTGATGGAATGTCTCATTAACTTTTGCCTTAGCCATCTGGATGTGTTTTTAATTAACTTCCTTTTGTAGGCCAACTTGATCTCTATAGTGGTTCTTGAATCTCTCAAATTTGAGAGCCTCATTCTTCTAGGTGGCAATCTCAATCATAGATTTTTGACGTAAGGCACGTACTTCTTGCATAAAGAGATTTCTATTTTTGGTTACTAATGGGGTGTGATTAGTTGATGTGTCAACTAGGCCGCATATACGGGGCCACGTATACGTGGCCGCATTGACGCGGCCCCATTGACACAGCCTCCCATGCGTTGACATGGCCCCGTTTACGCGGAGCCTATTTTGGCCTATAAATAAGAGGGCCTTCTGCCTCATTTAGGCACCTTTCAGTTAGTTGTAGCAAAGCTCTTGTAGTTGGTTCCCACAGGAGATAGAATATTTTCCAAGTGCCCGCAACAGGTGTAAGAAAAGTGATTGGCTCTTTATTCGAGCATTGATGTATCTGAGCCCATTGGCATGAACGACAATACAGACGAACTCTTCAAGAATTCCTTGTAGCATTTGGACTTAGTCATTTAATGCATTCAATAGATTAATATGTTTATGCTTTGATAATTACTTAAGTTTCAGTTATTGTTATTTTAATCACTTTCGCTCTTTTATAAGTTCGTAAAGACCATAAGTATGACCATCTCGAATGTAAACCCAACACTTGGTAACCCAGTGATGCTTAACATATAGTAACCTAGTAGTGTTTAGGAAATGCTCAGAACGTGCCCGGAAGGTGGGATCAGATACTTATGCTAGGAATGGTTAAGATTCAAATTAAATAATTATAGATTACTTAATAGTCTAGCCTTACTTTCCAAGATAATTAGACGCCAAAAGATAAAATAAAAACTATAAAAATTAGTTGCCTCAATCTCACTTAACCATTGCCACTAGATACTCACAAGTGAGGTTGAGAAGACAATGACCGTTCTAACCCAAGGGTTGCTAGTTAGGGTTTGGTGTATGTTAAGTGTTGTAGTTTATGGAATTTGACCGAGTTGCGTGTGAACGCCCATGATTCACATGGTTGGGCATACGGGTACCTAGCCGCTCATCATTGGCGCTGTTGCCAGGGACTTTTAGTCTTACATGCACCATCTAACCTTAGCGACCTTATCATCCAAGTCATTGGAATGGACCCAAGATAGAAACATTTACACACGCTAGGTAGGTTAAAGTAAATAGTAAGGTACACTGATTACGTGGACCATCTAACGTCCAACATGTCTTCTCACAGGAGGGATGCATCCAACCCATCGGTGCCACAAGAATGTCGGGTGGTATATAAGTATCCTGATGATTATGTCCCTGACTTCACCTTCATCCTACATTAGGATGAGCATTTACGATGGCGGGACATGGAGGGCAACATTGTGCTTCCACTTAACTGATCGGTACCTGGAATGTTGTTCCATAATCTGACTAGACTTGGCATCCAGGACCGTGGCATGGAGTACGTCATGGACGACTAGGACTACCAAGATTATCATCCCACTGAGGCCCAATGAGCACGAGATCAGCAGTAGGCAGAACGATATGAACACATGAAGGGGAAGTAGTTCAGTAACCCCTTATTCTTGCAAGGGTTGCAGGATGATGGGGAACCTGTCTTTCATGATTCCCATTTGGTCGAACTTCCTCTGGGATAGCACATCATTTAGTCCATCGTCCAGAAGAAGCCTCCAAGTGATCGAGATCCCCAAGGGGATGGAGGGTTACGTGGGAGAAGCCACGGTTCGGGCAAGGATGAGCAGGATGATCGAGGCCATCATCAGAGTAGAGGGGAAGATCGACACCGGAGCGGTGGCGACTCCTCTCCTTCTTCTCCATCCTCTCACTTCCCTGTACTGTCACCCTATTTAGATTCTGATCATAACTGGGATAAAAAGGAGCAAGGAGATGGTGGTCATGATGACCAAAGTAACCGTCGTGGGAAAATGCGCGACTAATGGCGCAGGGCTCACCGTCGTGAAAGAAGGGGTAGCCGAAATCATCATAGACATCGTGGGGCTTAGTAGGACTGTGACTCAGATGAGCCATTGTTGGCTACTTGGAGCATGCTCCACATAGGCAAGGCAGTGCAGATACCCAGTAGGCACGTGAAAGATAGCCGGATCAAACGAATTGACATGAACAATATCCCCAGATTTGAAGGAGGATATAATTGTGATCCGCAGACTCACCTACAAGCATTCCATGATGCTTGCACGCTGTAGAACATTGAAAATGATTGGTAGAAGCTCAAGCTGTTCCCTCGCACACTCATCAAGGAGAAAGAGAGTTGGTACCAATCCTTGGAACTAGAATCAATCAGAAGATGGAGCACAATGCTAGAAATCTTCAATGACAAGTATCAAACATACTCCAGAGTGGTGAACCTGAGATGTCAGATCTAAGGGTGGAAGAAAGGCAATCATGAACCCTTGGATGCAGCCATGAGTAGATATTATTCACTGCTACACTGATGCCCTGGTCATGGCTACTCTCAGCAGGCATAACTCCACCATATCATTGATGGGCTCCGCTTGGAAAAGAGAAAAACCCTTGGTGTGTACGCCCAGGAGCAATTATAAGAATTAAGGGCTCATCAACTGAAATGCCTCATTGAGTAAGTGGCCAAGGAAGAGGGGGAGTTGAGAAAAAAGGAGAGTGCAGAAGAGTTCAACCAGGACCCTTCCATTAGAAAAAGGAAGGTTTGATTTTGCGAAGATGAGGAGGAATCATCACTGGAAGCAACGGTGAATCGAAAAACCTTGCCCTTGCAAAAATTTGCATATGAAATTTTCGCAAAGGTTGATAAGATGTGGGAGTCTTTGGATAAAAAATTTCAAAGTGTGCTCAAAATCATAGAAGAGTCCAGGGAGCAAAGTAGTGAACGTGATTGGCGCAGGAAGAAGGAAGCTGGATGTGCCCAATATAAGGGTAAGGGCAAAGTTGCTATAGCAGAGCAGGTTGCAGACTTTGACACCGAGGAGTATGATGAATGTGGCATATGCCAATATGAACATCCTAAGGGATATTTTCCTATGGTGTCACATCTCCAAGAGTCTGGGGTGTACACATTGAATCCTCACTTGGTGAGGCAGCAAACACCCCAAAGGATGCCTTACCCACAAGGAAATCCCAGGTAGTTCCACCAGCAGTAGTAAGGGTATTATCCAAGTGGAGTACCACCACAATTATATGAATACCTCCAGTAGTGGCAACAACCACAAGCATGGGAAATGCCACCTCCAAGGTAGCAGTACCCTTACCGGCAGCCAAATCCCTATGGGTACTACGTTCAGCAACCAGTCTCTCCACAGGACTCTTCTAGCCACACCGCATTTCAAAATTATTACCATCCTCTAGAATAGTTCAGACTACAATCTTCATCACCCAGGGGGGAAAGTCCACATCTCCACAATCCTCCATTGCCTTCTTCTGCCACTCCTACTCCACAACATCCCACTTAGCTACCACTTGCTCCACCTATGCAAGGGGAGATACTGCTGCAGCTGTAGCAACGACATGCTATGAGGGCTATCAACATACAACCAGCTCCTCAGTCGAGTAGATCGGAAGCCAAGCCACAGAAAGGTCCCTTCTTTTGGCCCAATCATGTACGCACACCCTCACACCCACCTGTGGTTGGTGCCTCTGGATCTCAAACCGCCTCTACTGTTCCACCACTCAAGAAGCCTTCAGACCAAACGTCCTCCAATGTACAAATGGTCATGCTCACACATGCAATGACTGACTAGATAAAGGCAGATCACCTTCCCCAGAAATTGATTGATCTGGGAAGTCCCCTCATCCATCTTCAAGTGGTAGGAAATGAGCCCTATAAAGCTCTTCTAGACTCGAGGTTAGGAGTTAATTTGATCTCTCATGACATGTACAAGAACTGAAACCTGCCCCTGCTTAAGAAGAGCAACATTAGGCTCGAACTGGTAGAACAGTCCGTCATTATTCCCTTGGGAGTGGTGGAGGACATTGTGACCACCATTTGTGGGTGGTCCTACCCTGCCAATTTCCTTGTCATCTGTGTAGAGAATTGCAAAGGGAACTTTCCAATCATAATGGGAAGATCTTGGCTGAGCACGGTGGACGCACGACTTGGACTCCGCGATCTTTCCCTTGAAATTTCAAAGGAAAACATTTTTGGAAAGATCGAGAAGAAGCATGTTCCATGCATTGCGTACAGTGACTCCGGGTGCAACTGTGTGTAGCAATTATGGTCTGCCAAGTGGATATCCATTCAAGCATGTAGTTGGTGTACCGAGGCATCACCAGTCCAATAGTGCTTGTACGCAGCAATCGCTAATCAATAGGGCACCCAATGGCTGATAGCTGATCTTACTAGTAGCACATTGTGCATGGAACCATCTGAGGGGTCTGTACGAGTCTATGTAGAAAACATGGATGAAATGGAAGAGGTTCATCAACAAGTATCCACTGTTGATGACCATGGTGACTGGGGAAAGTTGCAAATCCCTAAAAGTTTCAAATAAGAGCCCGTAGAACTCAAACCTTTTCGTGGGCTCCACCTAACTAGGGATACTGCCTCATCATCACCAGGACAGCCTTGCTCCATTCCTCACGTCTCCTCCTTTCCACCCAGTCATGGGGGAGATCGTCCTCCATGCTAATCCATTCCACTACACCCTTCACTTTTTGCATTTTTGTTTTACACTTTGTTGTTTTTCAATATCGTTCATACGTTTTCCAATTCTTGCTAATTTTTCCTTTCTTTTCTTTATTTATTTTTCCATTTCTTTGTTGTTTAATTTCCAACTAGTCACTAATAAATCATCTTTTTGTTATTAGGTTTGGTGCAGATCGTTTTTGTTGCGATGGGTCATTGGGGACAACCACTTATTTTACCTTGTTCCTACCCTCGCATTGTGGTTCTTGGATTTTGTGGCTACTTTCACCTCATAATATCAGCAATGGGTCCATGTCATCCACCCATTCATCCACTTTGTGGTTTTCCTATCATCGGGGCTATGCAACCCTAGTTCATTTAAACAACATTTTAATTAAGGTGTGACTTGTGTGGTTCCTAGACTCGGGGATGACCCAATGGTTTGAATCGGGTGTGCCTTCAAGGGAAATGCAACATTCATTGTCCTATTCTATCCTTGGGTGGCAAAGAATGCCCTTACGGATTCCCTACCACTTCAAGTTCTTCTCTACAAGGAAGCTCCTTGGCAATTTAACCTTGCATGGTGTGGTCCTCATCAAAAATCGAAAAAAAAACCATGAGGATTCAAAGCATGCCCCTTGGTCGAACGCATGCACACAAGCATGGTTCTTCGCATGATGTGGTTCCCACAATTTGAAAATCAAAATAAAATACAAGGATAAAATCCTCACAATGTGGAAATTCAAAGCACACCCCTTAGATCGCCTCTCACGGGCCACAAGCACTAGTTACAAGACTTCCTTCCTCTTATGCCTGTTGGAGTGGTAGTTCTCTATGAGTGCATTCCTATCCACTTACGAGTTGAATGAGTCTTCGTGTGTTGCTGCGATGTCACTGGATGTGGTTGGTTTTGGGTCTGAACTTGGAAAAGGCTCTATCGGGTCACTTAAGCACAACTTCACATGGGGGTTTCATGGAACCAATAATTGGACATCCACACCCCATCTCTCTTCACCCACTTCTCTCCATCACTCACCTCACTGCCGATTTTATGACTTGATTGTTTGTCGTGCCTCTCATGAACTTTCAATGCCTAGGCAGGTTCCCATGGATGGAAGTATTAACCTACGATCACCATTCCTTAGCTCTGGGGCCCACGAACCCTGGAGTTGGGGCTATGCAAGGGTAATGAAGGCTATCGCCTGCTATGGGGAGGACCTACTTGCATATTCTTGGTGCTGTTTTTGAGTTCCCCATCCTTGGGATTGGTCGATGGCTTGTTTCCCTGCTATCTGTTGCTCGATTTTTTTCCCGTGGAGTTCTTTTATGTCATGTTCTCCTATTTTTGACTCTTTTTCAAGCCCCTCTTACTTCCTCCTATCCTCAACCATGACTGAGCCTTTCACGTGCTTCAACTGCCCCAATTTGACGTTTCAAATTCATTATTTTGGGCTTTTTCCGTGCTGGTCAATGAGTGCCTATGTATACAGGGCCTCGTATACGCAGCCCCGTTGACGCAGCCATAACTCCCTATATATACGCCCGCTGCGCTTTGAGATTTCATCATTTTTCAAACAAATTGGGGGGATATTTTGTCATTTTTTCTACCTAAATCTTGCCTAAGCACCTACATTCTACCACGCATACACATCAACCGATCCTTGTCCTTTTAAGCAACCGGAGGTATGCTCTCAGTCATGGGGGGGTGAAGCCTAAATAAATAAATAAATAATTAATTGGTTAGTCAATTAAGACTTTGCAACCCTAAGGGAAGAAATGAAAATAACCGTTTAAAAACTCTAACTTAGCCCTTGTTGTTTTTGGCTTTAACCCATGCATTAACACTCTGAAGGACTTAATGGAATGCTCGTGCCAACAACATAACTTAGTTGAACTGAGAAGGTGTATAAGGATCATCTTGAGCTACTTATGCATAGTATAATGGGTGGTTATGTTTGATTGTAGATAGCACCCAAACCGAGGCATCCAAGGGGTGAAGGACCATCACAACTAAGGGACAAGCGACCGCAAACAGGGAGAGGACAAGGCATGCAACCACTAGAGTACGTGGAGGGCTCTCATGCAACTGGCCCCCTCCACGAAGGACCTGATGTGGAGTCTATCCATCAGATTCCCGAAGAGGAGATTCCCAACGAGTAATCGCAAGGGGATGAGACTCTAGGGATAGCACTAGGGCTTGAGGTCACCTTGAGTAAGGCCTGTCTCGATGCTATCAAGTCATGCAAAGTGCAACAGATGGTCCTCCAAAAGCTAAACTTTGGACCATTCCTCGAGAATGCTCTAGAAGATGTGAGGCTGTAGCTGCAAAATTCTACTATGTGGCTAATCATCACATCCAGTGGTGAGTGGTACTCAAGAGAGACCTATCTCTTCTGGATGAATCGGCAACCGGGGTCCAAAGTAAGAATCAAAGACATTTATGTCTCTTACTCTTTAGAGGCAATAACGCAGGCTTTGGGGTTGCCCAAGACTGGAGCAAATGTGGTGGAGATTCCAAAACAAGATGACCCAGAGGTAAAGGTGGAATGGACCAAATGGTGCTATGGGGTAGAGCGCAAGGAATTTGGCTCTTTGACCACAATGGAGAGGGTGTACTCAAAGATTGCGTCTTACCACTTGAACCCAACGGTAAGACCTAGCAAAATCACAGACTTCTCCACTCATGTGTGTGCCACCTTGAGTGGGAAATTCCCTACGAGTCTTCCACAACTGTTATTCTTAGAGATTGAAAAGAGGTTCACTGAAAGAAAACGTGGATAAAACTGGCAAGGATAGCACAGTACTCCCCTTTCCCCTTTCCCTGCCTAATCCGGAAGTTGTGCAAATTGGCAAGGATAGCACAGTACTCCAATGATATAATTCGACATGCCCCAATTACCTCTTGGTGGGAAATGATGAAGGATAAAACTCTTGCCACCACATAGATAGAGGAGGAGCAGCAACCACCTCCACCACCTGCACAAACAACAAGGTCAGGTTTGCAAACCATTGCAGAATACATCCACAAAATCCGAAAAACGCTCTTGAGCTAGCAAGAGCAATCTGGTAGGACTAGTGGAGGAGAAGACCCTTCAGTCTATTACCCTGCAATGAGCCACCTGGAGCAAGTGGCTTAATTAGTCAGCTTGCTGTAAAGAGCAGGGCCAATGTTCTTCACCGTTCCAACGTAAGTGCCAGCAAGGATAGATCCCAGTGTCCGAGAGGTAACAGTGTCAACCCAGCAACTATTTCCCGAAATCTCTGGGAATGCTGCTACCTTCTCGGTAAGCTTGGAAGATGGTGAACGGGTGATGGTCCTAGTGATGCAGCACCAAGGATAGGAGATTGCAGTCGAAGTGGTTGCTGACATAATTGCTACAGCTCTCAACGCACCAGTGACACCTATACCGAATGTTCATGGACTTCAAGATGTACATGCATCCGCTGGAACTTCATGTAGCAAGATTGACGTAGCTCAACACAAACAATTATTGGACCAACTGGTGGGAACCGGGCAACCACCTCCGGATGTCTTTGACCTTCCGGACAACATCAATGCGACCCAGTCAGAGCTGCTCTTGGCATGGGGTAAGAGCCTTATTTTGGAAGGGCAACTTAAAACTGCTCAAGCCGCCTCTCAACGCTTGGCAACAGAAGTGGCCCAATTAAGAATCCAACTTGCCGATCCAGCTCTCCTCAACCGTGAGATCACCAAAGATGAAGCCTTTCAACAGCTTTAGCTCAAACTGCAGATAGTTGAGGATGAGCGAGAGTTGGCGACCTTTAATAAGTCCTTGGTAGACATTCAAGCATATAATTTAAATAAGGACTTGATAGAGGTTTGCCAGGCGAATGTTAGGTTGACCACGGAGGTTCATCGCTTATGCAATGTTGGTACGGAAAATGAGCACATGAAAAATTTTATCCACCAATAGCAGGAAGAGCTAGCTAGGGTGAATGCTGATGTGAGAAGGTTGGCAGCTAAGAATCGAAATCTGTCCATGGAGGAGGTTCAGGCTTTGTGACAAAAATTTGCCATTGAAATCACCGCTTGGAGGAATGAGGCCCTGAAATTTGAAAAAGTCAAAAATCATTACCTGGACCAAGTGGGATTGCAAAAGGAGGTGAATGAAAAGTAGATTCAAGTCCCAAAGGCTAAGATGAACCAAGCACTCTAGCAGCTCCGAGAGGGAGGTGAGGTATGGCAATCTATCTTTGATGGGTTGAATGCCTACAATCAAGCTGAAATCTACCTTAAGGAGCTGCAGATTGAGGAGATGACAGAATATATGGAGCTCGCCAACCTTCGCTACACAAACCTGGCTATGCTAACAGTTGGGAGACCGCGGTTAGAATTGGAAAAGCAAGTGGTTGCCTCATATTCTCTATATGAGGGTGAGTTCCAAGCGCACAAAGCAACAAAGTAGAAGCTGGAAATAGTAAACACAGAACTCGAGGTTCTCCGCACAAGCTTTGAAGGATAACATGCAGTCACAGAGAATTTGGCCCATCGAATGAATGACTACCAGTAGTTGTAGGCATCAATCTGAGCGTTCGACATCAAATGAAAGTAGTTTGTAGCCTGGTTTGTCAACCTAAAAGAACTCTTCCTGGTGCTGCCATGTCCTTGGGAGGTTCTAGTTCTAGCACACATTGGAGAAGCTGCCTGGATAGTGAACGATCCCAAAAGCAAAGAAGAAAAAATGAGGGCTCTCTTGGAGGCTTTCTGGCTACCTCCAGAAGTTGCAATTGCTATGGGACAACCATCATTTATGCCGTCACCAACGCATGGGCCAGAGGCTAGAGAAGGTTCATCGAAACCACCACCCCCAAGGATGGTGTGATCTTCTCCAACAATTTTGTGCATCATTCTACACGGTAGAGACTCTAAGACCAGCACGGTGTTCAATTTTGTCTCTGAACACTACCATTTTTGTAACTTGTCCTTCTCTGTAACTCGGGCACTTGGTAAAATTGATGTTGTGTCATGTGTGTCTGTCATATGTGTGTCAAGTCATGTGTGTTGTAAATAAAAGCCCATACCCAAATTGTAGAGTAACTCGAGGATGCATTTTTACTCAGTCATGGGGGTATGATGGAGTGTCATTAGTCAATGTGTCGACTAGCCCGCATATATGGGCCGCATATACGAGGTCGTGTATACATGGCCACGTCGACGCGGCCCCGTCGACACAGCCTCCCATGCATCGACGTGGCCCCGTTTAAGTGGAGCCTATTTCGGCTTATAAATAAGAGGGCCTTCCGCCTCATTTAGACATCTTTCAGTTAGTTGTAACAAAGCTCTTATAGTTTGTTCCCACAAGAGATATAATATTTTCCAAGTGCCTATAGTAGGTGTAAGAAAAGTAATCAGCTCTTTATTCGAGTGTTGATGTATCTGAGTCCATTGGCGTGAACAACAATAAAGATGAACTCTTCAAGCATTCCTTGCAGCATTTGGACTTAGTCATTTAATGCATTCAATAGATTAACATGTTTATGTTTTGATAATTACTTAAGTTTCATTTATTGTTATTTTAATCACTTTCACTCTTTTATAATTTCGTAAAGACCATAAGTACGACCATCTCGAATGTAAACCCAACACTTGGTAACCCAGTGACGCTTAACGTCTGGTAACCCAATAGTGTTTAGGGAATGCTTAGAACGTGCCTAGAAGATGGGATCAGATACTTATGCTAGGAATAGTTAAAATTAATATTAAGATAATCATAGATTACTTAATAGTCTAGCCTTACTTTCCAAGATAATTAGATGCCAAAAGATAAAGTAAAAACTATAAAATTAGTTACCTCAATCTCACTTAACCATTGCCACTAGATACTCACAAGTGAGGTTGAGAAGACAACAACTGTTCTAACCCAAGGGTTGCTAGTTAGGGTTTGGTGTATGTTAAGTGCTTACAGTCTCCAGAATTCGACAGAGTCGCGTGTGAACGCCCGTGATTTGCATGGTTGGGTGTAGGGGTACCTAACCGCTCATTAGTTACCAAACTTCTTAGTTTAGTGTTTACCTTGGCTAGCTATTAATGTTGTTGAAGGATGAATTCTTACATATGCTATTTCTACACATCAACATTTTGCAAGTGGTGATTCGTTGCAGTCAGCATCTCATTCTCTAGGCATGTTTTGACCAAGTCCTTCTAAACAAAATATGTCTTATCCTCAGCCACAGATTGATCAAAGAAAATCATCACCATCCCTACCTCAACCTATTTAAGTTTATCTTAAAATTGTTGAAAAGCTTCATCTCTCGTCAGTGTAGGGTTGAGGAGTGTAGGATTAGGAAGGTGGGCTCTCAATTCAGCAACCTTCGTGGCCAAGCATTGGTTTTGTGCTTGAGCTATTTTGAGTTAATCTTCCAAAATGATGCATTTACCCTTTACTTCAAGTAGCTTTGACTAGGTTGTGTTGATGCTATATAGAAAATCAAAAACATCCAGAATCAGTTGGCTAATTCCCACCAATCAATCTAACAACTCATCATGCTAGGCTACACTCAATCTACCACTAATAATTCCAGCAAACGTCTACACATCTTTGAGTGTAGAAAGATATGGTATATACACTATAGGTGTGTTTAGTTCTTTGGAAATTCAATTAGCAACCACTTTCATTGTTGTCTCCTAACCTTGGTGCTACATCACCAAGATAGTTTCCCCATCGCCCTCCTCCAAGCACACCAAAAAGGGTGTAGCATTCCTAGAGATTTCTGGGAATTGTTATTGTTGTGAAAGAGATATCATTACCTCTCGGGCACTAGGGTTCGACCTCGTGGGAAGCTGTGTTCTTTGGACTAAGAATATTGGCCCACCTCTCTCCATTTGACTGATTGTTCAAGGCACTTGATTGAGGTGATTCATTGTAAGACAGTACATAGATGGATCCCCACCACTTGTTCCTACTTGGTACTCTCGCTCATGCAAGAGTTGCTCTCGAATTTATGTAGATGCTCAATGGTAGCATGGGCCTCTGGCATTGTTTCCTGAGTGGGTTATTACTTTTTTATTACTAGTCCTCATCGATTCAATGCAAAAATTCTATTACTTTTGACAAACTCAATTGTAGAGAAATTTTTTCACTACCTCTAGTCATGCATCCATTGAGGCATTACTTCCACTAGCTTTCTTAGGCTCATGGAAAGGTTTGACTTATTGTGTGTTGAACAGTTGTTTTTTGTTCAGGCTCTAAGGTTTGTAGATCAACACTGCCCTAGAAGAAAAAGTTTCATAAATGATATAAGGCCCTTTCCACAAAATTTGAAACTTAGTTCATTAAGGTACATGTGTGGGGTTTTAGTAGAGGATCTTATCTCCATAGGTAAATTTTAATTTTCTTATCCTAAGATCATGGCACTTTTTGTTGAATGCCTTATCCACTTCATTCAAGGATAGGGCTACTAATTGATTTTCATCTAGCACATTTAGGTTGATTAATCTTTTTTTCTATGCTAGGCTAAGGTTAAGGTCCAAGTCATAGGCTGTTGAAAGTGTACGAAGCTTGAATTAGATAGGTAGGGTTGGTAATTTTCCGTATACCAACTCATAGGGAGAGTAGCCTATAAGAAGTTTTCATGTTCAATGATATGCCTAGAGGGCATTGTTTAGTTTTGTGCTTTAGTCTCTCCTATATTTGCTAATAGTTCTCGTTAGGATCTTTGTGATCTCCCTATTAGTAACTTTTGCTTGACCGTTGGCTTAAGGGTGGTAGGATGCTATTAGTTTATGTTCAACTTCCAAGCATTGCGTAAGCTTACGAAAGGTAGTACCTATAAAATGGATTCCACTATTAGAAATTAGTGCACATGGCACCCAAAACCTATTTACAAAATTTTTTTGTACAAACCATGCAATAATAGATGATGTACAGTCGATGATGGCTGCTGCTTCTACCCATTTTGGGTAGTAATCAATGATGATGATTATGTATGCCTTTCCATTTAACATGGGCATGATGGGGACCGATGAAGTCAATGACCCATATGTTGAAGTGTTCAAGTCATTAAATCTGCTATTGAGGTCCCTTCATTCGAGTGGTCATTCCACCATCTCGTTGACAACGTTCACAAAAACAGATAAATTTGTGTGTCCCTAAAGATGGTTGGCCAATAATACTCTGCCATCAAGATCTTAATGGCTGTGCATCTCCTAGCATAGTGGCACCCACAAGGACCTTCATGAGCATCATCGAGAATGTGCAATTGATCAACATCAGGTACATACCAATGAACCAGGCCATCGGTGCACACCTTATAAAGTTGTTTATTAATTTCCATGAAGCATTTGGCCTGATGAAGAAACTATTGTTTCTTCTTGTAGTCCAGATCTTATGGCATATCTTGAGTGATAAGATAAGTGAGTATGCCATCATAACATTTTGGTTCATTAGGCACTTGTTCATTTATTAAACCTGTAAAGAGGATCAAGAAATTGGTCAAAGAGTAGGCTCTCCTCCTATTTGTTATCCCATTGTAACTGAGATAAGTGATTAGCGACCACATTGTTAGTCCCCTTTTGATCTACCATTGTAAGATCAAACTCTTGCAAGTTCACCAACCACTATATGATACGGGGGCTCACCATTGGCTTGTTCATAAAAAAGTGAATGGCATTATGGTTAGTGTGCACAAACACTTTGTATTCGAGCACATAGTGCCTAAACTTCTCTAGAGTGTACACCATCGCCATTATTTCTTTCTCCTTTGTGGTGTAATTTACCTATGCACCCATAATGCTTCAACCTACGTAGTGGATGTAATATGGACATTTCTTGTTGTTTAATTGCATAAGCATGGTTCCCAAGGCATAATTTGATGCATCTATCATTATATAAAATTATTTGGACTAGTCAGGTGTTTGTAGAATTAGAGCTTCTACAAGCTTTTTCTTGAGGCTTTGGAATGCATTTTCGCATTCCTTGGTCTAGATGAATGGAATGTCTTTCTTTGTAAGCTCAAACAATGGTTTTGCGATCTTACAAAAAATCTTTGTAAAATACTAGTAGTAGCTAGTGTGTCCAAGGAATGATTGGACATCTTTAACAGTTTCTGGTTGGCTAGTTATTCCTTGGATTACATTTATCTTTTCAGGGTCCACCTTAATCACTACTTGAGAAATTTTGTGCCCCAGTACAATGCCCTCCTCGACCATCAAATGGCTCTTTTACCAATTGAGCTAAAGATTTGTCTCCACACATATTTTAAGCACTTGCTCAAGGCAGTCCAAGTCTTGCTCAAATATGGCATCATAGGTGGAGAAGTCATCCATGAAGATTTCCATCGTGCAACCAATTTGTTGCTAAAAAATACTCAAGACCAAGTGTTGAAATGTTACAAGAGCATTGCATAGACCAAAAGGCATTTTTTGATATGCAAAATTCCCCCAGGGACTCGTGAATGTTATTTTAGCTTGATCCTCTAGTGTGATCTGGATTTGGTTATAGCCATTATAACCATCTAGAAAGTTGTAATAGTAATGCCTAGATATAGTGTCCAATACTTGAGCCACAAATGATAATGGAAAGTGATCTTTGAATGTTATCATATTCAACAACCAAAAGTTGATGCAAACCTACCACTTTCCACCTTTCTTTGGCATAATCATGAGCGGGCTAACCTACTCACTATCTACAATGGGATAGATAAACCTTGCCTTGAGGAATTGTTTAATTTCCTCTTTGAAAATTTACTTCAATTTGGATTCAACCATCATTGTAGCTGCCTCTTTGGTTTCATGGCCAGATCAATGAAGATACAATGCTAGCATATCTTAGGATCAATCCTTGTGAGTTTAAGATATGACCAAGCAAAGGTTGTTGGCCATTTGTTGACGACCCTCAACCGCATCCTTTTCTGCTCAGGAGCAAGGTTGGTATTAATTATCATCGGCTTGCTATTTTTTAGAAATGCATATTTCATGTTAGTAGGTAGAGTTTTCACCTCTAAGGGCTCATGTTTTAAACTCTTAGGGATTCCAACTCTCCCCAATTGGTATCATTAGGTTCATTATTGGAGAATTGGCGATGAACTTATTTCAGTTCATCCATGCCTTCAACATAGGCACAAGTTAAGCTCTTAGTAGGTTCCATGCAAAGTGTGCTACTCTTAGAATTAGATGTCAACCACTAGGTGCCCTCTTGTTTTATGGCTACTGTGTATAGGAACTTT
Organism: Gnetum montanum; assembly: GCA_015680685.1. Classification (NCBI taxonomy): domain Eukaryota; kingdom Viridiplantae; phylum Streptophyta; class Gnetopsida; order Gnetales; family Gnetaceae; genus Gnetum; species Gnetum montanum. The sequence continues at coordinate 32,699 of MNCI01030542.1, read as the reverse complement.
TGAATTTTCGATTCATCTAGACATCATTTGCATGTTGTGATTGATGTGCTTTTAATAGACTATAGTTTCTACACATAGCTACACCNTTACTCTTCTTGAGAGAAGGTAGGTTCTAGGCATTGTACATTTTATGAGAAATTAGATTAACTCTAGAACTTGAGTCAAGAAGAGCCTTGCATGGCTCATTCTCAGTAATTTGCAAATAGATGAGAGGACATCCAGGATAAGATCTTTTCTTAGGAAGGTTGCCAACCTTGATCCAATCAGATACAACATGGATTAACATAGTTGTATGGATCTTGGGAGGTGTTTAGTTTGAAGGGCTCTCGAAAGGAATGGAAGTAAAGGATAAAGGAGATACAGGATGACTAGTTGCATAAGTAGGTGAGGATTTAGTAGGGCTATTGGTTCAAAAGAATGGTCTTTTACAGGATCTTAGTTCCAAACCACTCAACTAAGGAGCTGGTTGTAAATTGATGGCCTTGGTGGAATTATGTTGCTGCAACTATGTATTAATTTTGCCCTGCATGGATAGAGTAGGTGGTAATTAGGTTGAGGGTGGAGGAGCATGTGCTAAAGGATGAGAAGGATGATGGGAATATAGGATTTTCCCTCTAGTAGATGAAGAATGAGTTCCGTAATTCTCTAGAGTGTAGTAGTGATGCTGAAAAGAAGTGTGACTAGAAGAGTCACTTGGAGACATTGGTTGCTGAATATAATACCCATATGGATTTGGCTACCTGTAAGGGTATTACTACCTTGTGTGACATCCAAAAATGATGGTGGCTGGAACATCGAGAGGTTGATGGGTGTACAACCTAACCCTGAATCCGTGTGAGGGTTGTGCTGGGAAACGAAAATGAGGTACGCTAAATGGTTTGGTCAATTAGACAAGGACTTACGTGGTGTTAGAATGACCATGTGTAAGAGGGTTTATAGTGCGTTACACATGGACACCGAGACTGACTAGGCCAGAGCATAGTAGAGAGTGCTGGCCTAAAAATAGTGACGTGAACATGCAAATATGTATCAAACAGTAAAAAAATGCAAGAATTATGCTTAATATGAAAGAAAAATATCTAGAAGAGAAATGGAACAGAGCTTAACAATAGAAAAATGAACTGCCCTGAAAATGGGGAGCGTAACTTTTACTATATAAGAGGTGAGAATGGTACATGATGTTAGGTAGGCACATTGGTAGCATAGCAGTGCAGTTGCCCATGACATAGAGCTAATGGTTGCAGTGGAGACTAAACCTGCTGGGTTGGTTGTTGCTGTGTTCTATGGGTGCAATGGTGGACTGTGTTCTGGGAGGCGTCAAGGTGTAAAGCTTAAATGCTTAGGTGGGGGAGTGTCAGGGATGCTTAGATAGCTAAAATGCCTAGTGCTCTTTTGATTAGTGCTGAATGTCAGGGTATTTATAGGGCTAGGTTTAATATGAAATGCGGATCAAGCACCATGTGGCATGAGCATACATAGGGTTACGTTGACATGTTACGCTCTCATGAGAGTAGCAAAAATGTTACTCTCTAAAGGACAACAATGGGTACCCAGAGACTGCTGAACTATGACCACACTGCTCAAACTTCATGTGCCAGGGTTTAAGAGATCGCAATGTACCTACAAACAGTGTAAAGAAAATGCAACTTGGAGGCTGCGCTCCAAGACTACGTCTTCCCCTCTTTTAAGTAGGGTCAAGCATAGGGACAATTTTAGGGGCCAATGGGGGATGCAAAAGAAATGTAAACTGTTGATCTTGGTTGAAGGAGGGACATTAGAGTTGGGACAAAGGCTGATGCCAAGTTCTAGAGGCTTTTGGAGGCTATTGAAGGCTTTTCTCTAGTGTCAAGCTAGCTATGCTCTAAAGCGTAACACAACACTTAGTAAAAATTTGCAAAATTTTGATGTTTTACATTGGTCACAGTAGCTATGTTGGGGAGCGTAGCAAGGAAACTTAGCCAAATTTTGATGAAATTTGCAGTCTTCCTTCATGGTATGTTGGCTATGCTCTAGGGCGTTGCAGGAGAGGTAGCCTCAGAAGTTAGGAAATGTGTTAAATGTGTCTTCCATGTTGAGCTAGCTTGATAGATCCTTGTCTAACACTTAGGAAAAACTAGGCACTGGAACTTGTTTTATGCTGGCTACGCTGTGGACTGTAGCAGAGCATGACAACCCCAAGGATAGAAAATTTGCCAAATTATTTTTTCCATCTAAGCAATTTTGACAACCTTTAGCCTAGTACTTGGCGAACTGGCTACTAGGACATGTGTTAAGCTGGATATGCTGGGGAGTGTAGCAAGCATGACAACCTAGGAGATAGAAAATTTGCCAAACTGTTTCATCTATCCCAAGCAATCCTTGATAAATTTTGGCTTGACACTTGGGCAAATTGGCCATGGAAGTGTGTGCTACGCTGGAGAGGGTAGCAGGTAGACTGAGAGCGTAGCAGGATACTTAGAAAAAATTTCATGCAACTATTGTTAACACTTAGAAAAATCTTACAAAATAGGCCTCAATGTGTGCTATGTTGGTTACGCTGGAAAGCGTAACACCAGAGTTAGAAAAAATTTTCCAAATTTTAACATAGACAAATTTGTTGTTCAATTACAAAAGCCTAAAATTGGTGGTGTTTCACCTTGGAGGTGGCATCTCCCATGATTGTGGGTGTTGCCACTATTGATATTGCTCATACAGTTGAGGTGGAGCTCCACTTGAATAATAAGCCTATTGTTCTTGGTGGAATTACCTTGGGTTGCGTTGAGGATAAGGCAACATTCTGGGTGCTTGCCTTTGTGCTAGTCTAGGATTTAGAGTATACATCCTAGATTCCTATAAGCGTGACACAATAGGGAAACATCCTTTGAAATGCTCACATTGGCAAATGTCACACTCACCATCGTCATCTAATTTTGACTTCACAACCTCTTCTGTTGCCACAGCCTTGCCCTTACTACTTTGGTAGGCACATTCAACTTCTTTCCTTCTCTTGCATTCATGATCTCTACCTTGTTCTTTGGATTCTTTCGTAATTTTTAGAGTAGTTTGAAGTTTTTCAGTTAAAACTTTCTACATTTTGTCAACCTTAGCTAAAATTTCAAACATAGATTTTTGAATTGGCAAGGTATTTTGCTACTCCACCTCATTAGGTGGTGCTTCCTCCTCACTATCATAGAATCGAACCTCTCTTTTTCTGATGGAAGGATCCTAGTTATACTCCTTAGCACTTTCCTGTTTTCTCAACTCACCTTCTTCTTTTGCAACTTGCTCAATCAGCCCTTGAATCTGATGGACTCTTAATTTCGGTCGTCTTCCTTAAGCATAGATCCCAAGAGCTCTCCTTAGTTCTAATCAGAGCCCATCTATGATATGACAAAGCTACTCTTTTTGAGAATAACCATGGCTAGGACATGGACACAAAAGGAAATCATACATACCCTCGTTGCTGTGGGAGCATCCTATTGAGAAACCCTAAAGGGAGGATCCTCATTGCTATTTTGGTTAAGTAGGAAGAATGAATTGGTGAACTATTTCCCCTTTGTAGCTTCATGGTGCTTCTCTTGGTGCTAATCTTGTTTATGTTCTGTTTTTGTGGACGGTAGTCCTGATAGCGATGGTCCTGCACAACGTATTCATCATGGAGGTCTTGGATGCCTAACCTCTTAAGAGTTTGGAGTAGCATCCTAAAAATAGATCAGTCGGGAGGCAACACAATGTTATCCTCCATATCTCCCTAGCATAGCTACTCATCTTGATGCAGGATGAAGGTGAAATCAGATATAAACTCATATGTATGAGTGTACACCACTTTGAATTCTTGAGGCACTGGTGGTTTTGAATCATCATGCATATGAGAAGAGGACATTTTGGATTAAATAAAAATTTAGTGTGATTAATTTGTAATTATAATTACTAATATTTTTGAATGATCGTAACCTTAGGATTCATTCCAGTGATCTTAAATAATATTCACTAAGTCCTAGATAGCACACGTATCAAACTACAAGTCCCTAGCAAAAGCTTTAATGATGAGTGGTGAGTAGACCCTATGCCCAACCATACAAATCACTAAGCGTTCATGCATGATCTAGTTAAATTCCATGGACTTATAGCCTTCTAAGTACATTAGTTTCTAGGAGATAAAACTAACTGTTACAATTGTTGTCTTCCCCATTACACTTGTGAAATGCAAAGGTATGGTTAAGTGCAATTGAGGCATATGATTTTTATCATTTTTATGTTTTATGTTTTAAGTTACCTAAGGATAAAGAATAAAGAATAAAAATAAAATAATTATCTTACTAATTTAATCTAACTAGCTACACCTAACTAATCCTAACATAAGAATCTATTTCCACTTGCTATACACATCCTAAACATGTTTAATGCTACTAAGTTACCAAATATTAAGTGTTATTGGGATTACCAAGTGCCAAGCGTATGCTTGAACTGGTTGTACTTATGTGCTTAATTAATTACTATTTAATCTAGCTTAATTTAGCCTAATTAATTATTTAATTATTTAAAGCATTAAGGAAAATTGCATAAAACATTAAATGCATAGATAAATAATTAATTTATTTCAAAGTGTTGTAAGGTTTATTAAAAATATTGTCTTTATTGATGCACACACTGCTATGCTCAAGTACAATAGTGCTTGAATAAAGATCCATACACTCTTGACGACTATTACAGGCACTTAGAAAAATATTCTAACCTTCAAATGACAAAATTGAAAGAGCTTTGCTACAACTATGATAAAGATATGTTGTAAACACGACTAGCGATCATGTATTCATAGGCAAAAACAGACACTATGTGTCACATCCCCATTCCCAAATGATGTTGTTGCCTAATAAAGATGGTGTCTCTTCATAACAAGTGTTATTATCATCTTAAAAAAACCCAAAAGGGTAGTTGTGATTAAGACTTGAAAGGAAACATTGTAATAACAGATTTGTCTCATAAGGTAACCTTTGGGGGTTTGACCTAAGGCATTTATACCCAAGGTTAGAGGTTGTACTAATATGGAATGGCGGAGCTGATACAGGCAAGTCATGGGAGCCAGGTGAAGTGGGATAGGAGTGGACTGGCCATTCCTTTTGGCTAAGTCATAGGCCTAACCATGGTGGCAGTGTTGGATTCCACTAAGAGATAAATGCCAAAGGAAGAAAACCCTAAAGAACACTCTCAAAGCACAACTTGGGTATGCTATTCCATATCAATAAAGCATTCTTTTCTTTCTTTTTCTACATTTTTCCTATTATTTTCTTTATACATAATGTTGAATATCACATATATTTCACGTGGTATATTTTCTTCATACACATAATGTCTAATATATCATATATTTGATGTTTGCCATGATGTCTAGGGATGGGATGTCATAATTGGTATTGGAGCAAACCACGACCCAAGGACCATTCAGAACCATGGGCTGACTACAATATGAGCTTGATGATGAATCTTGAAGCCACAACATAGGGAAAGCTATTGATCATTATCGGATGCACCATATGTAGATGCACTATATGTTTGTGATGTAAGTCAGAAGATACATTTCCATTGATTTCACAAACAATGGATCAAGCATCTAGATCCTAGCAACCAACAAAATTCTTTCATAGATATTATTAATCGGTGAAGATTTGATCACACCTAATCAAGATTTATAAATTACAAGAGATGTTGGTAAGACAATGATATACCAATCTAGGTAACTCTTACCCATCTTAATATTATAATTATTAATTGATTAGGTTCATTGTTAAATTTCTTTCTACAAAGTTAGTAACCATGACCTGAATTAATCTTGTTTTGTTGAAATCTATCCAAGTAATCTAAAAGATTCCAGGGTACCATATGTTAGCCTAGAAATGTTAGTTTAACAAAATAGGCTAGTTTCGTGCTTTTTAATTCTTGAAAAATCAACTTCATTTTTGAACTCTAAAATTATGTCCAATGCCTAGTACTCGTCAAGACAATTCCAATCGTACAAATTTTTTCTCGATCAAACTCATAGTAGAGATATTGATGTTTAAAGTTTCTTATTGTATGTGCATTAAAATAATATTAAAATTATTAATTTATTATTTAAAAAATGTCAAAATTTTAGGGTTGAAAATTAACTCGGAATTGCCATTTACCCATATCGAACCCTTAGCTTGTCATTGGTCAAACCACCACGTCAACCGTCGAGGAATAAAATAATAATAATAAGTTAAAAAAAATTTATAAAGTAGGAGGTTGCAAGTTTAAACCCCAACCCCCACTTTAAGAATGAATATATATATATAAATGTTTTTTTTAAAAGGGAGGTCATGGATTCAAACCCCAATCCCTCCAACTTAAAAAAATCCATTTCTTTATTATAAAAAAAATTTGCAGGTCATGCCATCCTTACAAGGGTTGATTAGGCCTAATAGGAGCCACGTAGGCCCAGTAGGCTGTGCTAACACTGCAAGGGCCACGTAGGCCTAGCAAGAGCCAAACAAGCCCTACAAGGCCGTGTAGCCCCTATTCTTACCAATACTGTTGCACCCAAAACCAAAACCCTCACTTCTTGCTCCCTCTATCTCTTTGCTTGCCATGCCATTGTGCAATCCTACCATATCATCGCCACACGTTGTTGATCCACTTCGCCATCCGCCGTGCCACACCTACACCTTCCACCATGGTGCCATGCTTGTGCCTTCCATTTCTGCACTTGAGCTTAGGCTTGTCGCTGTGTTGCTTGCTACCACACCTGCCATTGCCTACTCGCAACCTGCCATTGATAACTGCCTCCAACACCACCGATAACCACCTTTAGCATCATCGATAACTACCTTTAGCACCATTAATAACTGCCTCTAGCATTGTCAAAAACTACCTCTCTGGATGCTATCACAAACTGCCTCTCCATTGAAAGTTGCGCAAGCCTTGAAATGGGCTACGTAAGCCCTAAAATGGACCATGCATACCTAGTGATGGGTTGCACAAGCCCAAAGACAAGCCGCACAAACCTTGAAATGGGCTACATGAGCCTTGTCAAGGGTTGCGTGGACCCTAAGAGAGGTTGCACTAGTCTAGAGGAGGGCCGCACAGACCCCAAAACAAGCCATAGCAGCTCAAAGGACAGCCACACTGATCCTAAAATAGTTGTCGCCCATGCAATCAAAACTGTTTGTCGATAGATGAAGAATTTAAAATTCTCGACAATTGATGGGAATTTCAGAATTCCCATCAGCTGATGGAAAAAATTTAAAATTTTTTATGATTAATTGTCAATTCAAATTAAGAATGAGCACAAATATATCCAAAAATTCAAATTTGATGCCTTGGTAACAACAGAGATAAAAAATTCATTATTAAGCATGCTCATTTGAAGTAGAACTGGGATGGCTGACTTCTTGAGAAGTCTCATTTTTTGTGCTAAAGGTCTTAGAATGCAGAAGCCATAACTTTTGATTTTGGAAGCCTTTTTTGGTAAACGAAAAGTTGTTTCCTATAGATTTTAACCTTCCAGACCTAATGGTGGAGTTAGATTTGTCCTAGGGAACCCCAAAAATTAGTTTTTACTCCTTGCCCAATATAGTGCCTTGAGATCCTCAAAAGTTTAATTTTCACACAACTCGAGCATATGATGTTTATTTTCAACATATGAATAGTCATTTCTAAAATTTTTCACCCTTATGAACTCAATGGTGAGGTTTGATTTATTATTTAGGCACATGATAATTCAATGATATCATAAATTCAACCTTTTGAATTTTAAAATTTAGTGCATAACCCTTACAGATAGTCTTAAGATCACTGTGGCATGTCATTAATTACACTACCGAAGTCAGTGTTCTTAAGGGGATAGAAAGGTTGCTAAGAATTAGATAATATAGTTACATATTACTAAAAATATATGATGTCATTAAATATAGCTAAAATTAGATAATGTAATTATAAAATTAGATGATGTAGTTAAATTAGTTGGAGAATCAGTTGCTGTATCAGTATCAATTGATTATTAGTTAATGAATCAATCGATGTATTTGTTAAAGATCAATTAATATATTAGTTGGAGAATTAGTTGAAGAAATAGAACAATCTTTAATCATCAAGAAAAGGGTATATTAATCCATCCTGCAATCAAAACATGGGGCAAACCAACATGGAGACTCAAAATGTCATTTTGATAAGTAGTATGATACTCATGAAGAGAAATGATCCAAACAAGAATCCGAGAATGAGAATGAAAGTTGCAATATACAACGTGCTTGCAAGATTACTAGTGAGCGAGGAACAACATCCTCTATGTCAATCATGGGCCTTGGATTGGCATGAATATCGATATTCATGCATCTTAGTAGAGTTAAAAGATTTGGATGCTAATATCTTGTGCTTACAAGAAGTCTTGCCATGGGAATTTCTATAACAATTCCAACCAAACTTGGAAAAGATGAGATACATAGGTATTTATAAGCAAAAAGGTTCTTATGGAAGTTCTTCTTTTGAGCCATATAGGTTAGCCAATTACAGAAATCATAACATGGATGGTTGTGCAATCTTTTATAAAGAACCCAAGTTTGAATTGGTACAAAGATTTGAACGGAGTTTAGAAAATATGATTTTTGAAATTCTAGAACTTCAAGCAATGGACAAGAAGGAACAATTAGGATTTCAGAAAAATCACATAGCCTTGGCAATGATTCTAAAAGTTCAATTATTAAGAAGATGTGTATGTGTGGTTAACACACATTTGATTGCCAAACCAATATGTTCAGATGTTAGACTATGTCAAGGAGCATATTTAATTAAGAAAATAGAAGAAAGTTTGAAGCATAAGTTATTACTAAGTTATACTGATCCAATTCCATTTATTGTTTATGGAGACTTCAATGCAAAAGTTGGAAGTAGCATTTATCAATTCTTAAAATATGGATATGTAAAAATTTTTTTGGAAGATGAACCTAACTTAAAGAAGATGTTTCCATCAATTCAACATGCAATTCCATTAGCCAATGCATATTCTACTTACTTTGAATCTTCAGTAGATAAATTAGACTCTAGAATTTAGGAATAGATGATGTTGATGGATAGCACTCATCAATAATCATAGTTTACAAATTACTCTGCAATGATGAATGGAGATGGGTCAATAGCATTCTTCATTAAGACTTTGGATTATATTTGGTACGATGCTAGATTCTTTCAAGTTACCAAGTTACTAGAGTTGATTTCTAAAGAAGAAGTTGAGAAGAATCAAGATCAAGCCTTGCCATCCCGAATAAGACCATTTGATCATATACCACATATGGTAGAATTATAATTACTCCCAGTAGTTCATAAGGTTAATCAAGATCAAGAAGTATCGCACTCTTACTTTTATTTGATTAATCTTATTATTTTATTCATTGTTCAATTTATATTTCAATAAGATAAGTAAAATATCTATGACAATAAAAATTGGGGATAAAGAACTTGCCCTACGTTCACTTAGGTAACCAGAACCAAGTTGCACTTTATATGATCCTAGTTAGGATTGGTGATTGGTGGTTGATAAATCTTTAATTCATCTTTTGTCATTATCTTAGAAAATGAAGTAAGTATCAAGAAAGTAATATTTAATTTTCCATATTTTTTCTCACATATATTTGTTTGTAGAATAACGAAGAAATAACTTCAAGTTTAAAGGAGAAATCAAATTATTGGTGCATAGAATCATAAAAGAGAGCATTAGAGTTGGAAAAAGATAGAGAACGTGGACTAATTCAAGAATGAACAAAACTTAAGGATGGTAGATTGTCACATCCCCATTCCCAAATGATGTTGTTGCCTAATGAAGATGATGTCTCTTCATAACAAGTGTTATTGTCATCTTAACAAGACTCGAAAGGGTAGTTGTGATTAAGACCAAAAAGGACATGTTGTAATAATGGATGTGCCTCTTAAGGTAACCTTTAGGGGTTTGACCTAAGACATTCATACCTAGGTGATGAGTGGCGAGGTACCCCTACACTCAACCATACGAATATGAGTGTTTTCACGTGCGATCTGGTCGAACTCCGTAGACGGACTAGTTGAGGCACCTAGACAATTAGTCTTAGGTCATAGTTTGCTGTCTTCCCACCTAGACTAGTATTATATTTGTCACATATGGTTTAGTGCAGAGTGAGGTGTATGATGGATTTTCTAATCTAATGATACTCCTAAAGGAAATGGAAAGTAATATTATCTAAGCTAAGAGAGAAAGGGTAAAAGAATCTAATCTAGCTTTAAGTGCGATAAGCATCCGTTCCTTGATTATCCGTACACATCTTGGACTTTGTGCATGACCACCACTGGGATTACCAAGCGTCGATCCTAGGTACACTACTGGGTTACCAAGTAGTCACACTTAAATGCTCGTAATCAAGTCGTACTCATTCCACGTTTTAACATGAGTTTAAGGGTGAGAGAGACTAATTAGGAAAGCAGTAAATAACAATTAAATAAATAAAAAAAAAGTGAATGCTGCAATGATGAAGTAATCTCGATCTTTATTGCCGATCATGTGCATCTCCAAGTATGTCACACTTGAATAAAGGATGCTGTACAATTACAATCACAACACTGCAGGCATACACTCGAAAATATTGTATCTCTGGATGGACAAAACTGCCAAAGTCTAGCTACAATCTAAATCTAAAACTAAGAAACAAGGGAGAGTTGCCTCTTATGTATAAGATTGGTGGCAGGCTGCGATATCGCGTACGCGATATCGCAGTAAAGGACGCGATATCGTGTCTGGGCACGCGATATCACGTACGTGATATTTTGGTTGCCCCAAAGACGTCTGATCATACACCCACGACTGAATAAAAACTTGTTTTCAAGTTACAGTGATTACACAGTGGATAGGTATGGGATTATTGGATGGAGAAATGGGATGATGCCGCAGTGTGGGAAGAAAACAAAATAAAGACACAACACATAGAATATACTACAACTTCAAAAATTTGGAACTCATGTAGTTCCTGGTGGCGATGGCTCCTCCATTGGTGCCTTCCCTTCGTCTTGTGCTCTAGGTTTTGAGGCTTGATGGCATTGAAGTATGGCTTGGAGCTTCTCCTCTTTAGTTCGAGGGTCTTGTGCCATCCATGCTAATGTTCCAAAGTTTGATGGAGTCAGCACCTCCCACGGATAGGGTAGTTGCAAAAACATTTGGTTGGCCTTGACATACCAAGCCACGAACACTTGTCATTCCTTCTCATAGGCTCTGGCTTTATCCTTGTACTCATGAAAGTCTGCTAGCTATTGAGCCAAATCTGTTGCGACATCTTTTTGTCCTTGGTAGCTGGCTTTTACCACATGAAGTTTAGAATTTGCAACATCCAGTTTCTCCACCAGCTTCTTGCGCTTTCCAAATTCTACTTCATATTTGATGTGGGTGGTTGCTACCTGCTGCTCGAGCTCTGACCTCGGGTGCCCTGCTGTTAACATGGCAAGATTGGCATATCTTAGATTTGCCAGCTCCATGTACTCTGTTAAGTCTTGAATCTGCAGGTCCTAATTTTTAACTTCCACTTGGTGGGCGAGGGCATATGTGTCCAATATGGCCCGCCAGTCAGTGTGTTGAGCACTGACAATTTTGATTTGGACCTTGGCCATATGGTTCTCCTTTTCAAGGACCTATTTATACATTCCCACCTAATCGTGGAAATGCTCCTTCAGCTTCTCATGTTGTTTAGCCTCGTTCTGCCACGTGCTTATCTCAATCGCTAACTTTTGACGAATGATGTGTACCTCCTCCATCGAGAGGGTTTGATTTTCTCTGGCTAAACGGCTTACATCTTGGTTGACCCGGATGAATTGTTCTCATAATTGATGAAAATGTTCATTGAGAACATTCTTTTGCTTTTCTACAGTGGTCAACCAAATGTTGTCTGCAACCAGCTACTTATTTTCTTCCTGCAAGGCTTTGAGTGCCTTAAATATGTGCATGGGTTTGCGCTTATGCTATGGAGGCATCCCAAATAGCCTTCTCTTTTTCTTCAACCACTTTTTTATTCTCTATGATTAACTTTGTTAGTTGCTCAGTTCTAAAGTTATCTAGCTGGTTTGCGGAAACAAATTGCAGAGGGTCCTGCTGTGCTGCTTGTAAGGCCACAAGCTGCTCTTGTAGTTTTTGCACTTCAGCTTTAGCATGCTCGACCTTCACTTCTGTTAAGACCAGCTTCCCCTTTGTGGAAATGAGGTCTGATTGAATTGCTGTAACATCTTGAGGGATGTCGAACAGGGATGTCATTACTTGCCCTATTTGAAGCACTCGATCAAGCACATCCTCATGTTCCACAAGAGTCATTGAGGTTCTGGATAAGGTTTGAGAATCCTATGCTCCTGTGAGATCTGCCGGTGGCACAACAAGTACATTGAAGGATTCCTTGATGTGGTTTGCGACCACTTCTACAGCTTCCGCGACATTCTAGTGTTGCATGACCACCACAGTGGCCCCTTCACTAGTCTCTAACTGCACCTGGAAAGATGTTGCGTTTCCTGAGATCTGTTGTGACCATTTACTTTCCCCTCCTCCTGTGTGTATGGATACTTCCCCTCTTGTGCAATCCAAAGAAACTGTAGGCTGAATGGCATCACTGATGACATGGAAGAGGTTTGCGTCATCATGACTTTCCTAACTGACTGTCTCAGCGATGGCCCTAAGATGGCTCATCGATGATCTATAGTGTTGCAGTGGTGGCGGCTGATCCTAGCCTGTGCTAGGCCCTGCTTCTTGTTGTTGGTTGGGACCTATGGCTGGAGGTCGACTGGGTTCGGCAAGTTGAGTTATAGTTGGCCCAACCATCTGTTCTTCTTCTTCTTTTAGTCCTAGCTCTTTGCTAGTGCTTTTTTGGGAGCTAGCGCTTTAAGCAATTCAGCATATGAAGCAGTCTGGGCCTTTTGGAGGACGTCATTGGTGTATCCCCGAATACCAACATGTCGGAAAAGCTTTCTGATAAGACAAGGGAAAGGCAACGCCATCTTCCTTGTCTTTCGTTCTTCGAATCGCCTTAGGATCTCCGTCAAATATAAATGGGGTAGGTTAGCGTTAACCTTTCCCATCAACACTGCACATCCTCTAGCCACATACGTTGATATTCTTTTAAGACCCTTTGTGGGAAAGAGGTGATATATTCCAATTTTGAAGTAAACCATCTCTTCCATTGTCAACTCACTAAATTCTTTATCCCTGCCATAAGCCTTCTCCAAACACTCCTTTCGCACATCGGTGTCTGAACGAGTGGATAATCGAGCAACCTTGGGCCTTGTATTTGGAAGGTTTAACACTTCCAAAATCACCTGCACAGAGAAGTCAACTGTCACCCCACAAATATTAACAGTGTTGCCTTGCTCCCTATTGTGCCAAAATTGGTATGTCTCTCCTAGGTACCAGGCACCACTTTCAAAGAGGGTAGGCCATAATGGGGATCCTTTGAGGTGATCCCTAACAACCTCAAGAGCGAACTTCGAAAATGATTCAAAGTTCAATTCCACAATCATTGCAGTGAATGTGGACTTCTCGTGGATGGCCTAAACACAATCTTAGGGCAATGTGAGGTGTTGTCCCTATTCAGGTGTAGCAACAACTCCTCCTTCTACCTACCCAGACTGTTTGGTAGGAGGTTCATCTTGATGAATGCTGAATGATTGCTCCTCCTGTTCTACATGTTGTCTGGTAGGTCTTTGTCTTCCACCTCTCTGAGCTCGTTTGCTTCCACCTTGGGTAGGACCCTCCTATTGTCCATGTTTCGGGGCCATCTGCAATCACACGGGCCAAGCGTTAGTAAGGTTATTTTTGAAGTTAAGTTATACCTTACTGCTTGCCTTAATTAATGATATTATGTTATCACGTGTGATAGTGCTTGAAAGTTTGTAATAATGAGTCCTGTGACTTAGGTGGTTTCCATTTTAGTTTCCCGGTATACCTAGGGATTAAATGATTTTTAGGCACAATTATTCTAAGTGTTATAGTTAATTACCCTAGCTGATGTCCTTTGGGAAATGATAAATTTCAAAAAAGTTAGGCACTTTTTGGCAAGTGTCCCTCCTCCATGACTAAGCTGAACACTCTGGGTTCAAGTAGGTTCAAACGGAATTAAAATCGGAGTACCAGCGAGCAAAATATAGTGAGAAAAGCAAGGGTTGCTCAATCGCAAGTTGTAGAGAAAAAATTGAAAAACTCCCCTGCGTGAATGGCAAGAAATGATGCTAAGTGTTGCGGGATGGTCGCCTATTTATAGGGTTTTGAGGACACGATATCACGTACGATACATTGTGTACGTGATATCGCATACACGATATCACGTCCTAATGATATATAAGCTTGAGAGAAAAACCCAAATTTTAAAGATTTTTTCTAAAATCAAAGGTGAAAATTAGGACATATGACATATGTTGAGGGGGCTCTAAGGTAATTAGATGGTTTGGAAGGCACGATTGATGATGATGGTGTGGATTTTATTAATAAAACCTTGGGTGGTAAGAAAAAGGTGATGTGATGGTTCATGGAAACGTTGAAATTTAGAGGGGTAATAATAATAGGGAAAGAATGTTAGAAAAAGTAGGCTGAGGGTAAGAGATGGTGTGTGTGAGCTATGTCATAAGTGAAGATTAAAAAAAATTACACAAGTGGATCCTCCCCAAAGTAGGTTTCAACCAATAATGCCCTTGTGTAACGATGCTTAAAGTGTCTGTGGGCACTAGAAGGGTTAAATGTAATATGCACTGATTCCACAAAACACACACATGTAAATATCACTGGAATGAGGTGAGAATTCTATGCTATACAGGACATGAGCTACAATTACACGAATAGTGAGAGGAGACGAACTATAGAAAGGGATCGTAGAGATTGGGACATGCGGTAACTGACCTAGGGCACAGTGAATCCTGTGTGTAAAGCATGATTAACGTGTCATTAACCCATCGTTCCAAGATTAGGACCAAGTCCATTCCTCTAAATAGTGACATCACATTATTTCATCCCATGATGAGCAACTATGAGAGTACCACAACAACAAGGCGTATGATCGCTTGGCGTTTTTTTCAAGGGAGGAGTGACTTTTGTTTTATGGCACTTTCTTTTTCTTTTTCTTTTCTCTTTCTTTTTTTTTCTCTTTTTTGAATACCGAATCCAAAGAAGCTGCCAACCTTTAGGCATGGGTGCATGTCTTTTTAGTGGGACCCCCTAGAGTAGCATTGCATTTTTGAGTGCCCTTTTGATTACTCTTACTCCCATTTTTCATTAGATCTACAAGGATCTTAGTACAACCACATTGCATGATAACTCTCACAGACATCACCAAAGAGAATCCACAAGTCCCCTTAATGTCAGACCCTAATCATTCCCTCTTGGTCCATCCTTCTTCATTTTGGGTACAATGAACACAAAATTAATTTTAATTTTTTAAAAATGTCAAGAATATCACTGTACCCTTGAACAGACCCTCTTATTTGTAGAGTGGATGAGTGGGTGTAATGGGCTCACTGTCCAAATAATTGATCACTTGAGACTTGATAACATAGAACAAACCTCAACCAACAATCCACATGAGTGTTTTATTCGTAGACGAGATTACTTACAAAAATGTAAAAAGACAAAAACACAAAAAGATAAAAAGATAAAACAAAAAGTTAAAAAATGAAA
Organism: Gnetum montanum; assembly: GCA_015680685.1. Lineage (NCBI taxonomy): Eukaryota > Viridiplantae > Streptophyta > Gnetopsida > Gnetales > Gnetaceae > Gnetum > Gnetum montanum. The sequence goes on along the minus strand of MNCI01030542.1, from coordinate 17,047 downwards.
AACTAGAAAAAAAATTGAAAAATAAAGAAAAATAAAAAGTGGTTATTAATCCTACTTATTAGAATGAGGGATATCCATCATAGCTAAATGATTGAGGATAGCAAGGATTAATAATTGACGACGGGGATCCTTGCATTTTGGAAGTATTCTGGCTTGGTCATATTTACCCCATCGGGTTTCACACACTTGATTATAATGAGCATAGTGGGGCAATTTGTACAATGTAGTTCCCGGATAACATGTTGACCCATTATAATGTTTGTGACCAGAAGATGGTATGCAAGGATTGGGTTGTCACTCTCCATGGTTGTGTTCATTGGGCCGTATTGTTGTTGGAGTGTGAGTTGGTGGCCCTGATGGAGTTACATGAGGCGTTGGGTTCGAAGGTAAGGGTGCACCACAGTGTGGAACTTGTGCTGAGTTAGAGGATGCAATGGCCTCTGAATTACTTTGTTCCTTCTTATGGTCGTGTTTAAAGAAAGGACACTTTTGATGTTGAGGAGGCTTTTCACTGCGGTTAGTAGTAGTAGCACAAGTGTCGTTCATGGGTTGTTGCTGTGGTGCAGACACCTTAGGAACAGTTGGTGGCAATGTAGAAGGAGGGAAAAAATGAGAATGTTGAAAGTTAGGAGGGTCATAGGGTACACAAGGTGGTGGTTTTGTTGGAGGCATGGGCTGATAGTATTGAGGAGAATGACATTGTGGTGAGATAGAGTATGTTGGCCCAGTTGCGGAAATAGGATGTTGAACTTGATAAGCGTTTGAATTCGGATGATATGAAGGGTGTTTCCAATCTAGTGGTGGTCTCCCCCATGACTGGGATTGTTGCCACTGTGATCAAACATAGTATCTCTATATGAACTTTGGATGTAACGTGTTTCCCCAATGCTCATATAGATGTAACAAGATTCAGCATTGCCCCTTCGGGTGATCGTATAGGCATATGTTGCATTCATATGTATGATTAGCAGTTGAGCTCTTATTTTCCTTATCCCTTCTTTCTGATTGTCTAATGTTTTATCCTACTTCTTGGGTTGTCAAAACTCTATCTCCAATAATGTTGATAAATTCTCCACACTTTTGATACGTCCATTCCAACATCTTATTGATCTTTGGCTCGACTTCTTCTAATGTTTGTTGTGTTGGCAAAGATGATGTTTTCACCTTGAGATTGATTGATTTCTCCTTTTTATGATCATGGACCTTTGTTAAGTTGATATTTTGGTCCCATTGATGTTTTTCAACACTCTCCCATCGAGGCAATTCTTCTTCTTTTTTTGCTACCCACTTAATAAGCTCCTGGATTTGATGGGTTCGTAGTTCGTATAGTTGATCTTGGGCACACATTCCTAAGGTCTCTCTTGTCTCATTACGTAGCCCATCAATAATATGATACATTAGCCTTTCCTCGAAAAACCCATGGCCTGGACAGTTGTTTAACAGTGCATAATATCTTTCTAAGGCCATGTCCAAGGGTTCATGTTGTGCTTATTTCCATCCTTGGATTTTTTTCCTCAAGGCTGACACTCTTGCATAGGTTTGATATTTTTCATTAAAGACTTCTACCATTGTTGACCAACGTTGTATTGAATTTGGTTTTAATGATCTATACCATACTTTTGCTTGGTCAATGAGTGTCATAGGAAAGAGCTTAAGCTTTTTCCACTTGTTATCAATGTTATTCCATGTGCAAGCATCGTAGAAGGCTTGTAAATGTTGATATGGGTCTAAGTCATAGCCTCCTAAAAAAGTAGGGAAGTTGTTTAAATCGAGCTTGGGTAGGTAGCTCTCTTTACGATGCCTACGTGAGATTCGAACAGCCTCCTATATTTGTGTTAAGCTTGTAGTGGCCAGTATGGGTTCATCGTCATTGGGTAAGTTATGCTTTTGTGTGTTGGGATGACGTTGCTTTTGTTCATGTTTATAAGAAATCCCCACTTCAGGTTGTGTACTCCAACCTTCATCGTCATATAGTTCATTGGTTCTCTAATGAACTTCCTCACTAAGTGTGGCATTGTTATAGTCTTGTAGGAGAGGCATGGTTGTGAAGTTGTTTGTGAATTTAGATGTGAATTTTTTAATTACTTCTTATTCCTAAGAGATATATCATTAAGTCCTATACATTGACCTTGTATGATATAACTAATCTAGATAACTAGCACCGTCCCCGACAATGGTGCCAATGATGAGTGGCAAGGTACCCCTACACTCAACCATACAAATACGAGCATTTTCACACACGATCTGGTCAAACTCTGCAGACGGACTAGTTGTGGCACCTAGACAACTAGTCTTAGATCACAGTTCATTATCTTCCCACCCGGACTAGTATTATATTTGTCACGTATGGTTTAGTCTAGAGTGAGGTGTATGATGAGTTTTCTAATCTAATGCTACTCCTAAAGGTAATGGAAAGTAATATTATCTAAGCTAAGAGAGAAAGGGTAAAAGAAACTAATCTAGCCTAAGTGCGATGAGCATCCGTTCCTTGATTATCCCTACACATCTTGGACTTCGTGCACGACTACCACTGGGATTACCAAGCCTAGATCCTAGGTACGCTACTGGGTTACCAAGTAGTCATACTTAAATGCTCGTAATGAAGTCGTACTCATTCCATGTTTTAACATGAGTTTAAGGGTGAGAGAGACTAATAAGGAAAGTAGTAAATAAAAATTAAATAAATAAATAAACAAAGTGAATGCTACAAAGATGAAGTAATCTCGATCTTTATTACTGGTCATGTGCATGTCCAAGTATGTCACATTTGAATAAAGGATGCTATACAATTACAATCACCACATTGCGGGCATACACTGGAAAATATTCTATCTTTGGAGGGATAAAACTGCCAGAGTCTAGCTACAATTTAAATCTAAAATTGAGAAAGAAGGGAGAACTGCCTCTTATTTATAGGACTAGCAACAGGCTGTGATATCGCGTACGTGGTATCGCAGTAAAGGATGCGATATCGAGTCTGGGCACGCGATATCGTGGTTGCCCCAACGATGTCTCATCACTAGGGTTAGAGGTCATGTTAGCATGGAATGGTAGAGTCGGTACAGGAAAGTCATGAAGTGGCAGAGTAAGTATAGGCAAGTCACGGGAGCTAGGTGAAGCAGGACAGGAAGTGGATTGGCCATTCCCTCTAGCCAGGTTATAGGCCTAACCATGGTAGTAGTGCTTGATTGCCTCTATGGGATAGATGCCAAAGGAAGAAAACCCCAAAGAACACTCTCGAAGCACGATCTGGATACGCTATGTCATATCAATAAAGCATTCTTTTCTTTCTCTTTATGCATGTGTCCTATTCTTTCCTTTATACATAATGTTGAATATCACATATATTTGGCATTTGATATATTTTCTTCGTACACATAATGTCTAATATATTATATATTTGATGTTTGCCATGACATCCGGGGATAGGATGTTACACTATGTTGTCAAGGCCATGTCAACGCATCAAATCATGCGTCGATGGGGCCTAGTTGATACAACCAATTTATGATTCATTACTTAGCCTCATCATGGGGTTTAGGTGATAGGCCACAATTTTGAAGTAAATATGCTTTGCCTTTATAAGTGCACCATACTCATTATGATCTACCTAATAGCATCGCTAGATCCATTCTTTCTTAACTTATGGATCCACTTGGTTGATAGCTTTGATAATTTTTCCCTAGTATTGGGCAAGTCAAGGACCTCTACAATGGCCTTAACCAAGTAGAAGATGGTGATGTCTTTGATTTTGACAGATGCATCTCCTTGTTGGTTGTTCCAAAATACGTAAGTCTCCCTTATGTACCATTCTCCACTAGAGGAGAGAATGGGCCACATGGGAGACCCCTATAATTATGTGCAGACTTCCTTAGGTGCCAACTATAAGAAGGGTCCAAAGTTTAGTTCTTGGAGAACCAAATTTTGGACCTCCTTTGTTTGGATCTTTTCAAGCTAGGCGTCTATTAATGTGACCTCCAATTTGGGTCTTGGCTCATCTTACCTAGATTGGTTGGTTTTAGCTATGGGAATCCATTGAACAAATTCCACTTCGGGATCATTCCGAAGGGGTCACATCACATGAGTTTTTTCAACTTCTTACTCTTGGCACTGCTATGGTTGTTGCTAGCACCTTCCTCCTCATGATTACTTCTTGCTTGATTGGGTAGGTCATCCTATTGGTGCTTCCCTCTTTGGTGCCATCTGTGATCACACGTAACCATGGATAAGCATTTTAGTGTATAATCTTTAACTCCTTTTTTATACCTTTCTCATTTGGTTAGGTTACACCTAGGTTCATTTGTGATCTTGGAAGGTCCATTATTTTATTCATCAGCTACCAAAGTTTGTTTATGAGGTTTAACTTGGTGTAGATAGGATTTTTAATATTATTTTAATAGTTAAACCTCAGGGAGTTAGAAAATTTTCCAAAAAAATTTTCATTATAAACCAAAGGTTAGTGGATCCTACAACATAGAGCTCACCTCTAACAGCTAGAGGATTAAAGAATGAGGTTAATTGAACAAGCATTTTGAAAGTTATGGCACTTGGGAAGGTCTTTGGGCTTTGAAAATGAAAAAAAATCCTCTTGCGTTGGAAGGCAAATATGCAAAAATGGCTAAGTATCAATTCATATATATATATATATATATAGTATTTGTGTACTACGTCAATGGGGTTATGTCAATGCATCTAGCTGTGTCGATGCAACTATTTGCAACAATCTTCCACATAAAAAACAAATTACTTTGGAAGCATTTCAAGATGAAATTAGAGTACAAAGGAAGCTAAAAAAACATAGAATGATGATAAACCATGGAAGAGGGCATGAGATTGGCAAAGAAAAGGAGATTTTGGAAAGAATTAAATAGGACAAGGGTTGCAAAATTGGATTTTTATTATGTATAATGATGGAATTGAATGCAAAATAACCAAGGGATAGGAAGTTTGATGGAAATAGATCAAAGAGTATGCAAGTGGATCCTTCCCATAGTAAGCTCATGTCATTAATTCCCTTGCATACCCTCATACCCAAGAGTCCATAGGCTCTAAGTATGATTAATGATCATGGACCTTAAAAATTGAATTCACACAAGAAATCATCAAAGAATTAGGACATACCAAAAGAGACATAATAATTAACCATGATAGGAGGTAGTGAGGTGGTGGATGATAAGAGTTAAATGATGGGAGAGAGAGAAAGAATGGAAATGATGTCTCGCATCTTGATCACATGAAGCCCTTGTGAAATGTGTAGTTAATGTGACATGATATTATCCCATCCTTAGTCAAAACCAAGTTCATCCACTTCCAGTGACTTTGCATTAGCACATTGAGACCATTTGATGCTCCAGATTCATGACCACCACCAAAGATCAACCACCATTCCAAATAGAGAAGGAAAAAAATAGGAAGTTAGGAAGGACCTTAGTTAGAGGGGTGCCTTTAGGCATGGGTAACATGTCTTTCCAACCCTATAACGAGTGCCTGTAGCCCATTATTATTTCTAATGGGTATGCTTTAAATTCCCATGTTGTGTGTGTGTGTGTGTGTGTGTCTTTGCATGGAAACCACACCATGTAAAGACATTTTTCTTGTTAGTGGTCAATAGTAGGAATTGTGAGAGATCAATGAGAATATTCATAAAACTCAAGAAGGTATTTAGGTAAAAAAGGTGAGAAGTCCCCTTGAAGCCACATCATTGTCTATTCCACTTTACTCATTTTAAGTTTGTTAGGTATCAAGGTCACCGATTTGCTTATAAGTTGTAGTTAAGAAAGGACCTCATGCTTTCAAGATGAAAGAACTCCATGGAGTAGAGTGAAATGGGTGGATGATGTGAGCTCATTACCTAATATCAATGTCATAATCCAAAAATGAAATTCAATTATTGAACAATCAATCTAGACGTGATGTATAGTTCAATTTAACTTCTAGTAAATAGCAGCCATATTAAACGCTAGAGTCCTAATGGATAATAAAGAAGAAAATACAAGTAAGAAAAATTAAACACGAAAAACTAGATAAAATAAGTTGCAAAATACTTAAGAAAATGGAAAATGTATAAAGAACAGTGTAAGATAAAAAAAAAGTTAAAAAACTAAGGAGCCATCACCAAATCTTAGCATGGATGGCCACCTCCCTTATGACTGAGTTAGAAGGGGGAGATATGAAAGATAGAACATGCTTAGCCATCAATTGAGATGTTTCCACCATCAGTTACCCTTGATTCTAAGAAAGGTTTTGCTTGTTGCATGTTGATTAATAACTGTTTGTTTGGGCTAGTAGGGTGGTAAATCATCATGGCCCCAGATGAAAAAGTTATTTGAATAATATAAGGTCATTTCCATAACATCTAAAATTTTGTGCATTGAGGTATGTGAATGGGGTTCCAGTAAAGAATCTTATCTCTTAGTTGGAATTTAACTTTCCATATTTTTAAGTCATAATGTTGTTTGGTGTGTGCCTTGTGCACTTCATTCATGAAGAGGATTACTAATCAATTTTTGTTTAGTGTATTTAATGTCATTAATCTTTTTCTTTGGATGAAAATTAAATTAAGCTCAAGTTCATAAACTATTGAAAGTGTATGAAGCTCGACTTGGATAGAAAGAGTTGGAAGTTTCTCATACACTAACTCATAAGGGAAATAATCTATAGAAAGTTTCCAAGTTGACTGATAAGTCTAAAGAGCATCATTGAGTTTTGTACTCCAGTTTTTCCTATATTTACTAACTGTATAGGTAAGCATTTGAGTTATTTCCATGTTGGTGACTTCTGCTTAACCCTTAGCTTGGGGATTGTATGGAGTTGTAAGTTTATGTTCTACCCTTAAGCGTTGCATTAGTTTCCAAAAATTTGCACTTGTAAAATATGTTCTATTATCAAAAATTAGTGTTCTTGGCATATCAAACTTGTTTACCAAATTTTGTTGTACAAACCATGCCACCATAGAGGATGAATAGTCAATGACAGTGGCAGCTTTAGCCCACTTAGCATAGTAGTCAAATGCAATGATGATGTACACCTTCTATTGAACATGGGGTTGATGGATCCCATGAAATCAATGTTTGAAAGATTGAAATGCTCTAGTGGTTGGATCCACTATTGGAGCCCTTTCATTCATGTAGTCATCCCTTCATCCCTTTGGCATCTGTCACATGAATGGAAGAACTGGTGGGCATCCTTGAAGACCGTTGGCCAGTAATATCCTACCATGAAGATTTTAATGACTATTCTTCTCACAACATAGTGGCCCCAACAAGGGCTCTCATTAGCATCTTAGAGGACTCAAAGTTGATCAGCATCAGATACATACCATTGTAGAGGTGGCCCTTGATTTCCATGTAGCGTTTGACCTAGCTAACAAACTATTTTTTCCTCATGTTATCCCATTCCATTGGCATCTCCTTAGTGAGTAGGTAGGAGAGGATGTGATCATACCAGTTGGAATCTTTATGATCTTGAACTTTAAAAGCTTCGACAAAGAGAAGTTTGTTTGGAAATTGATCAAATAATGGTCCTTCATCCTCCTTTTTATCCCATCGTAATTGAGACAAGTGGTTAATGACTACATTCTTGATCCCCTTTTTGTCCACCATAGTAAGGTCAAATTACTGAAGAATCACTAGACACCGTATAACATGAGGGCTCACCATTGGTTTATTCATGAGGTACCAAATAGCACTATGGTTTGTGTGCACAAGAGCTAGATATTCAAACACATAGTGCCTTAGTTTTTCTAAGGCATACACCATTTCCATGAGCTCCTTTTCAGTGGTGGTGTAATTTAATTGTGCATCCACAATGCTTTAGCTTGTACAATGGATGTAGTAGGGATGTTTTCGATCATCCAATTATGTAAGCATGATCCCCAAAGCATAATTGAATGCATCAGTCATGATGTGGAATGCCCTAAACTAATTAGGTGCTCATCGAATTAGAGTTTCCATGAGCTTCTATTTTAACTGTTGAAATGCACTCTTGCATTCCCTACTCTAGGTGAAAGGTGCATCCTTCTTTATTAGCTCCACCAACAATTTAGTGATTTTCGAGAAGTTCTAAATGAAGTGCCTATAATCACTAGTATGACTAAGAAATGACCTCATGTCTTTTATCATTTTTGGCTATCTAGTGATTCCTAAGATGATCTATACTTTTTTTGGATCCACCTTAATCCCTTTACTGAAAATTATGTGCCGCAAGACAATGCCTTATTAGACCATCAAGTAGTTATTTTCTAGTTGAGCTTCAAGTTGGTCTTCACACATCTTTGAAGTACTTACTTAAGATGGCCAAGGCTTACTCAAATGTAGCCCCATAGGTAGAGAAGTCATCCATGAAGACTTCTACCTTATTACTAATTTTTTGTTGAAGGATGCTAAGCATCAATCATTGAAATGTTGCAAGGGCATTGCAAAGGCCAAAGGGCATCTTCCTATATGTAAAATTCCCCTAAGGACTTGTGAACGTAGTTTTGGCTTGGTCCTTTGATGCTATTTGGATTTAGTTATAGCCACTATAACCATCCAGGAAGTTGTAGTAGTAATGCCTTGCTATGGTGTGGTCTACAAATAACAATGCAAAGTGGCCCTTATTTAATAGTTGAAAGTCTATGTAGACCTATAATTTTCCTCCTTTCTTTAGAATAATAATGAGTGGGATAATCCATTTTCTATCTACAATTGGGAAGATGAACCCAACTTTGAGGAGTTATTCAATCTCCTCCTAGATGACCAACTTGAGCTTGGGGTTCAATCGTTAATGTGGTTGCTTTTTTGGCTTGATGGAGAAGTTTATATAGATATGATGTTGGCATATTCATGGACCTATTCATGTAAGCTCATGATATGACCAAGAAGAGGTTGTTGGCCATTTGTTCACCACTTCCAACAATTTTTATTTTTGTTGATGAGAAGGTCTAGAATTGATGATCATTAGCTTACCATTACTGAGAAAAGAATATTCCATGCCTCCTAGTAAAGCCTTTAGTTCAAGGGGCTCTTTCTTAAAGTTATCAGGGATCTCCAACTCTCCTCAATCTATTTTTCTTTGGGAATTAAAGAGTTGATGATGGAGTTGCTCCATTTTGTTCAGGCTTTCAACATAGGTGCTGGTAAGGCTCTTAGATGGTTCCATGCACATGGTGGATTTAGTCTAATCATTTCTTATCACTCACTAGGTATCTTCTTATTTTGTGATTGTTGCATATAGGCACCTTTCAATCACTATTTTTTCAACATACTAATTGCATGCTTGGAATGATGTATCTTTAATTGTCCATAGTTTTTGCACGTAATGGCACCCTGTGTTACTGTATGTGATTCATGGAACTCTCTTCTTCTCAACTTTACCAAATTTATTTTCCTTGAAAATTTCCAAGGAAAGATCTTTGATCCCCATCTTGGCATCTATTGTACTTAGCCATGTCCTTTCCATGATTATGGGAAAGTTTTCCTTGTAATTTTTCACATGGATCATAAGAAAATCAATAAGATAAGACTACCGACAAATGATGGTCAAACTATCCTCCACCTACCTAAGAGGGATAGTGATGGAATGATCTACCAACTCTAATTTGATGTTGTTCTTTTTCAAAGGAGGCAATTTTCAAGCCTTGTACATTTCTTGGGAAATCAAGTTGACTCTAGAACCTAAATCCAAGAGAGCCTTTCATGGTTCATTTCCTACGGTCTGTAAGTAAATGAGGAGACTTTCAAGATTAGATCATTTCCTAGGAAGGTGACCAACCTTTATCTAATCTGTGACCACATGTGTCAACATGACAACATGGATTTGGGGAGATGTTTGATTTGAAGGTGGCTCAGTAGAACTTTTAGAGGCAAAGATAGTAGGGTTAGTAGCCATGGGTGTTTGTGAGGGCTTCGGGAGGCTATTGGTTTTGAAGAATGACATCTTATGAGGCTTTGGTTCATGATCACTTGGATATACAACTATAGATTCATTGTCCTTGTAGCATTTCTTTACTATGGCTACAGTAGAATTTCACCCTACATAGATGGAGTAGGTGGCAAAGGTGTAGTTGGTTGTGGTGCAAGAGTTGATGGGTGCTAAGGAGGATGAAAGGAAAAAGGAGACTTCGCCCTTGGAAAAGGTGATTTATAGTATTCCAATAGGTCATAGTGGTAAGGGAAGGAGGTGTGGCTAGAAGAGTCACATGGGAATACAAGTTACTTGACATAGTAACCATAGGGATCAGGTTGCTGATAAGAATGTTGCTACTGTGATGGTGGCATCCCCCATGAGTGTGGGTGTTGCCATTATTGATATTACTCTTAAGGTTGAGGAGGTGTTCCACTTGGATAATATGTTTGTTAGTGAAACTACTACATGTAGTTGCTTTGTGGATAAGGCAATCGCCTGGGTGCTTACCATTTTGTCAATATGGAATTTAAAGTGTACATCCTAGATTCTTGTGGATGTGACATCACTGGAAAANCAAACATACTTCAAAGTGTCCAACTTGTGGAGACAAATCCAAGAATAGAAGCAGGGTTCCCATGAGTCCTTGGATGTAGCCTTGGGAAAGTACTATTCTCTTCTACATTGATGCCCAGACCATGGATACTCCCAAAGGAACTAGCTCCACCATATCATAAATGGGCTCAGAAACAAAATAAGGAAAACTCTTGGGGTCTATGCCCAAGGGAGACTTTCTAAGCTATGGGCCCATCAAATCTAAAGGTTAATAGATCAAGTGGCCAAAGAAGAAGAAGAACTCAAAATGTGTGAGAGTGCAAAAGTGTACAATAGGGATCCCTCCATTTGCAAAAGGGAGATCTATTTCTATGATACTAAGGAGGAGGCACGGCTTGATGAATTAGTGCAAAGGAAAACCTTGCTGATACAAAAATCTGTCACCAAAAGATCAGCTAAGGTAGACAAGATGTGGAACTCTNTTCTTCTTCTTTGGCCACTTGATCTATTAACCTTTAGATTTGATGGGCCCATAGCTTAGAAAGTCTCCCTTGGGCATAGACCCCAAGAGTTTTCCTTATTTTGTTTCTGAGCCCATTTATGATATGGTGGAGCTAGTTCCTTTGGGAGTATCCATGGTCTGGGCATCAATGTAGAAGAGAATAGTACTTTCCCAAGGCTACATCCAAGGACTCATGGGAACCCTGCTTCTATTCTTGGATTTGTCTCCACAAGTTGGACACTTTGAAGTATGTTTGATATTTATCATTGAAAAGCTCCAGCATAGTACTCCATCAACGAATGAATTCTAATTCTAAGGACCAGTACCAACTTTTAGCCTCCTTGATGAGTGTCCTTGGGAATAGCTTAAGCTTTTGCCATTTGTTGGCTATGTTTTGTAAAGCACAAGTATCATGAAAGGCTTAAAGATGGTTATGTGGATCTAAATTGTATCCCCCTTTGAACTTGCAACATTGTTTATATCTAACCTCTTGATTCAGTTGTCTTTCAAGTGCCTTGTTGGAATTCTAACTACCTTTAAAATGCTTAACATGTTGTGGGTAGCCAAAAGAGGCTCATGATAGTCATGATGATCATGGTGGCCCCTATCATGGCCATGATGTCTATGATGAGTCCTGCTATGTCTTCTTTCTCAAGGTTGCTCCTCCCTCTATTATTGTCCTTGCTGATGAGCTACGATATTGTGTCTGCCCCTGCGATATCATGGCCCACCGCTACATCTATAAATAAGAGGTGACTTTCCCTTGTTTAGACATCTAGACTTAGACCTTAGCCAAACTATAGCAGTTTTACCATTCTAGAGTTAGAATAATTTCCATGTGCCCACAGTAGGAGTCTTAAAGTGAATGGATCTCTACTTGAGCAAATTGTACCTAAGCACACATTTGTGTTTGGCGATAAAGATGAACTTTCTGATAAACCTTGCAACATATGGACTAAGCTAAATAGGAATTAATTACTATTATGTTTAAATGCTTTCCTAGATAATTAATCTCTCTTCACCCTTATCTCCTAGTAACGTGGAATGAGTACAACTTAATCATGAGCATTTAAGTGTGACTATTTGGTAACCCAGTAGCGTACTTAAGCTAGACGCTTGGTAATCCTAGTGGTAGTCGTGCATGAAGTTCAGGAGGTGTACAGATGATTAAGGAACAGATGCTCATTGCACTTAGGCTAGTTTAGATTCTCTCTCACCCTTTCTCTCTTAGCTTAGTTAATATTATTTTCCATCATATCCAGGAGTAGTGTTAGTATCGGAACACATCATACACCTCACTCTGGACTAAACCATATGTGACAAGTTAATACTAGTCCATGTGGGAAGACAGTGAACTACGACCTAAGAATAATTGTCTAGATGCCATAACTAGTCTATCTGAGGAGTTCAACTGGATCGTGCATGAAACGCTCATATTCGTATGGTTGAGTGTAGGGGTACCTCGCCACTCATCATTGGTGCTATTGCCAGGGACGGTGCTAGTTATCTAGATTAGTTATATCATACAAGGTCACTGTACAGGAATTAATGATATATCTTTTAGGAAGAAATAAGAATAAAAAGTCACATATAAATTCACACACAATTGGACCACCATGGCTCTTCTACAAGATTATGATAATGCCACACCTAATGAGGCAATTCATTAGAAAACCAATAGAATTGATGATGAAGATGAAGTTTGGAGTACTCAACCTTATGCCAGAGTCCCCTACGTTTATGAACACCCCAACGATACTCAAAGACTCTCGTCATCCTACTCTGACACCTCTAGTGAGGATGAGACATCCCATAGAATGAGGAGGCCCAAAAGGCCTAGGACCTTCTCAATAACTAACAATAACTTACTTGGGGATGATTGAAAGACTTACAAAATTCATAACGAGTTTTGCAGTTCCTTCTCTTCCTCTAATCCTTCAACATAAGATTGTGACACGGATGACTATCTTTTAAGGGATTGACATAGAACTAAAAATCGAGCTCACAAAGAAAATTAAGAACGCCAACATAAACGAAGGCAACATCGTCCCAACACACAAAAGCATAACCTACTTGATGACGATGAACCCCTGCTAGCCACTAAGAGCCTAACACCTATACAAGAGGCTGTTCAAATCTCCTGTAGGCATTATAAAGAGAGCTGTCTACCTAGGCTTAATTTAAACAACTTTCCTAATTTCTCAGGAGGCTATGACTTAGATCCACATCAATATTTACAAGCCTTCTACGATGCTTGTACATGGAACAACACTGATAATGGTTGGAAAAAACTCAAGCTCTTCCCTATGATACTTGTTGGCCAAGAAAAAGTATGGTATAGATCGTTAAAACCAAATTCAATACGACGTTGGCCAACAATGGTAGAACTCTTTAATGAAAGATATCAAGCCTACGCAAGAGTGTCAACTTTGAGGAAACAAATCCAAGAGTGGAAACAAGCATAACATGAACCCTTGGACATGGCCTTCGAAAGATATTATGCACTGTTAAACAACTATCCAGGCCATGAGTTCTTCTAAGAAAGGCTAATGTACCATATCATTGATGGGCTTTGTGATGCAACAAGAAAAACCCTGGGGATGTATGCCCAAGGTCAACTATACAAATTGTGAACCCATCAAGTCCAAGAGCTTATTAAGTGGGTAGCAAAAGAAGAAGGAGAAATGGCTAGATGGGAGAGTATTTAAAAACATCAATGGGACCAGAATCTCAACTTAACAAAGGTCCATAATCACAAAAAGGAGAAATCAACCTATCTCAAGGAGGAAGAACCATCTTTGCTAGTACAAAAATCATTAGATGAAATCGAGGCAAAGATCAATAAGATGCTAGAATGGATGCATAAAAAGTATGGGGAATATATCAATATTATTGGAGATAGAGTTTTGACAACCCAAGAAGCAAGACAAAATATCATTAGACATTCAGAAAGAAGGGATGAGGAAAATAAGAGCTCAACTGCCAATCATACATATGAATGTAACATTTGCCTGTACGATCACCCCAAGGGCCAATGCCCAATCTTGTTAAATTTATATGAGCATTGGGGAAACATGTTACACCTAGAGTTCATACAGAGATACTATGTTCGATCACAGTGGCAACAATCCCAGTCGTGGGGGAAGTCATCCCTAAACTGGAGACACCCTTCATATCCTCCGAATCTAAATGCTTATTAAGTTCAACGTCCTATTTCCCCAACTGGGTCAACATACTCTATCTCGTCACCTTATTATTCCCCTTAGTACTATTAGCCCATGTCCTCAACACAACCACCACCTTGTGTACCTTATACATCTCCTAAATTTCAACATTCTCATCCTTTCCCTCTGTCTACATCGCCACCAACTATTCCTAAGGTGTCTACACCACAACAACAACCCCCGAATGCTACTTGTGCTACTATTACCAATAGCAGTGAGAGACCTCAGCAACATCGAAGGCATCCCTTCTTTAGAAAGGACCATAAGAAGGGATAACACAATTCCAAGGCCACTACATCCTCTAACTCAGTACAAGTCCAACACTGTGATGCACCCTTATCTTCGAACCCAACACCTCGTGTTACTTCATCAAGGCCATCAACTCACACTCCAACAATCATACGACCCAATGAATACAGCCATGTAGGGTGACATCCTGATCCTTGCATACCATCTAATGGTCCCAAATATCATAGTGGGTCAACTTTTTATTCGGAAATCACATCTCATAAATTGCCCCACTATGTCTACTATAATCAAGTGTGTGGACCCCAATGGGGTAAGTATGACCAAGCTTCAATGTTTCCAACATGCAAGGATCCTCATCTTTCATTTACTAATCCTTGCCATGCTCAACCATACGGTTATGGGGGATATCCCACATTTTAATAACAAGCGGGATTAATAAATATTTTTCATTTTCTTTAATTTTCCAATTTTTTTTCTAGTTTTTCACTTTTTAATTTATTGTTTTATCTTTTTTGTCTTTTAAGTTTTTGTTCTACACATTTTTGTTTTACAAATTTCTTTAACTTTTCTTGTTTTTTTTTTGCAACATCATTTATACTCTTTCATTTCTTTGTGTGTTGTTTATTTTGTTAACTTCGTCACCTAATAAGTGCTCCTAATGGTGGTATGAACTGTATTCCATTGATAGCTAATGTTTGGTTTTTACCTTTGAGTTATAATGTTGATACTAAGGTATGTTTCTTTTGATATAACAGGCAATGAGTCCATGTCATCCATGCATTCATAAATTTCTATGGTCTCTCTTGGCTTGGACATGTACAGTCCCTTTCTTAATAATAGAACTATCAATGAAATGGTGACTGGGCATTTCTCAAACTAGGGAAGGACTCAAGGATTGAAAAGGGTATGACTTCAAGGGGATTTGATACATTTTGTGTTGGCCATTCTCTTGGGTGATTGGATGTTTTCTTCTTGGGTTCTCCTTACCATTTCGACATTGCTCCATTATCGAGAAGCTGAGCTAATAAAAATAATAAGTCTTTGCATGGTGTGGTTCTCACCCAGAAAAAAGTAAGTAAAAAGTAAAAAGTGAGAATTCAAAGAACACCCATTAGACCAATAATAATCTGGGCTACATGCACTGGTTACGAAACTAAACAAACATGTTCCCTCTAACTAAGGCCCTCTCTCGCTTCCTACTCCTTCCTTTCTCGTTTCGTTGAAATGGTGGTGACTTTGTGATGGAGGCATTCGTGTTACTTCAGGAGGATGGATTGGCTGCATGTATTAATGTGAAGTCACTGGATGTGATTGGTTTGAGGCCATATTTGGAATGAGATCTACCAAGTCACATTAACCATTAATACACAAGGGGCTGTGCACCACCTTGTTCTTGAGACTCCATTCCATTTTCTTCTTTCCATCATTCTTTCTCCATTTTCCACCTCATTGCCAGTTGTATTAATAGTCCATATTTTGGTTGCTGAATTGTTTTCTTTTTGGTAAACTCTTGTGGTTAAGACTTTAACTCTTGCTTCCAAATGACATTTCTAGAGCCTACAGACTCTTTGAATGTGGGATTGCCAGGGCATTAAGGGCATGCGCCTGCTTTAGAGAGGACCCACTGGCATTCCTATTTGGTGCGTCAGTTAGCTTATTTCCCTTAAACATTATTGCAATCACCATTTATTTTTTTCATTCCCACCTATGACATCCATTTTGCNCAAAATAGACATCATTACTTCTCAAGTGCTAGGATTTGACCTTGCAGGCACCTACATCCTTTGGGCAGAAAATAGTGGCTTTGTCTCCTTCAACCAGCTGATGGTTCTAGTTACTTCATTGAGATGGCTCAACACTAGTTGGTAGACAGAGGGTTCACCACCACTTAGTCTAGCCTACTGCTATTGTAGGAGCTATTCAATTTCCTCCTAACCCCTACACCTTACACCTTCGGTAGTCACCAGTATCATATCTCCAGAATCCATATTAGCCATATCACAACAATGGACCTTACACCGAGGCAAGATATTAACTGCATTGTGATTTATTTACCCTTGCTAATATGTGACTTTGTTGTGCATGCAGATGGCAATCATACAACAATGGACTGGAGCTGGAGGAAACACTTACGATGAACTAGTGCTGGAATAGTCATGCAAAGAAACAAGATCGATGGCATAACTATGGACGGACAACGGAAGGCGCAATTTTGGCATTGGCAGTAACACACCATCTTCTTCTTCTTCTCTCTCTGTCTTCTCTCTCAGCTACCAAATAAGGCCTGATGTCAAATGTACATAGTGTTCACTCTTGTGGTCATGAACACTAATTTTTCCATGTTAATTTTTTCATGTATTGTAATGATGATCCGTTCACATGTCACCCCATTCACCGTTAGTGTCATTCAAGTTAATAATCCCATACCTTCCCAATATTTTGTAAGGAACTTGAGGATGAGTTTTCATTCAATCATGGGGGTATGATGAGCTGCGATATCTATAAATAAGAGGCAACTTTCCCTTGTTCAGACATCTAGACTTAGACCTTAGCCAAACTATAACAGTTTTAACATTCCAGAGTTAGAATTATTTCCATGTGCCTGTAGTAGGAGTCTTAAAGTGAATGGATCTCT
>MNCI01030541.1:568530-579269 GCA_015680685.1 Gnetum montanum | reverse complement strand
TAAAAGCCCCAATTTTTCACAAGATTAAGGGTCGGTTGGCAAATTTTGGAGCAAACCAGAGAGAAGAGACGCTGAGAACCAGAGTAGAGAACCCTATATGCTGGACAACCGTGTACACTGAACATATAGCCTCTATGATGTGCCTACAGTGTAAACTAGCCCACAATCATCCTTGCATCCACTGGGGCTTTTCGTCCGCCTTGTGTCAAAGCCACAACTATGTTAGACTGGTGCATTGTAACTCTCATTTTGAAATATCATTGTTACATTTTCTTCCTAAAATCTGTTACAGTTTGCATTAATTGTTGCATGTATTTTGTTTACGCTCTTTTACGTTTACGCTCTGTTCGCATCAATTACGTTGTTTACGCTCTGTTTTACGCCCGTTACATCATTCACGTATAACCCAGCGTATAGCACCTCGGTGTATGTTTGGGGAAATCCTTGCTTGATCCGTGTGCGGACCATCCAAGGTACTCTACCTTCGTTCATTCCAGCTCACCCTCAGGTGAAGGTAGGATCTTCTGTGTGTATCCGGTAGTCCCACAGTCTCTGATTCCTTCCAGTTAGAGACCAACAATTTTGGACAGTACAGAAATTGGTGCTAGAAGGAGGGCCTCTACCTTAACCTTACTGTGCTTCAAAAACATCCAGCGTCTACGTTGTCGAGTATACGCTGACCCTGTCTGCAAACCTCCCAGCGTCTACACTGCTCGATTTAAAACTTACTATCTACAAACTATCCAACGTCTACGCTGTTGAGCGTCTACGCTGCTCCATCTAAAGCTTACCATCTGCAAGTCTCCCAGCATCTATGCTGTTGAACATACGCTGTCCGCTATACGCTATAGACCCTGTCTACGCTATACGCTGACCCTACACATTTTACGTTGTAGACTTTGTCTATGGTGCACACATAACTCTGTTTACGCTGCTAACACATACGCTGCTCACTTTACGCTGTAGACTTTGTCTACGCTGCACATAGAACTCTGTTTACGCTGTTGACATATACGTTGCACGTTTGACACTGCAGACTATGCCTACGCTACACACAAGACCCTGCTTACATTGCTGACATATACGCAACTGCTAAATTTAGGCTACACTCTTTACAGCATAGATCCCATCTACGCTGTACGCTGACTTTGTCTACGGTCCGCCCTAAACTTGTTTACACTGCCGTCCATATACGCTACACTCTGTACACTGTAATCCCATTTACATTGTATGCTGACGCTGTATACACTGCTCAGCGTATACGCTGTACGCTTTACACCGTAGATTCTCTATGCTGACACTATATGCTGTATACCTATACGTTGTCTACGTTATCTACGCTGAAGCCTATACGCTGAGACCCAATGTATACGCTGTACGCCACAAACGTAGGTTTACGCTGCACTAAGTACACTAATTCCATATCCTTTCACTGTGTCATATTCTCAACTGCTCATCATAAGTCAAGACCAGTACAACTTCATATGCCTAAAAATACAAGCTGGCTTAGCTGTAGACTGAGCTGAAATAGAAGTTAAAATGCAATACAAAATTTTCTATAGGGGAGGACAAGAGTTCATTCCTTCCCCGTACGATATCATCCTTGTTCTAGAGCCTTACTCTGAGCTCATCACACAACTCCACCTGCAAAGGAGCCAGTCGCTAGATCAGCCTATAGTAAACCCTCAACCAGAAGAGGAGGACAAGTTCGTTGCCCAATCTGAACATGAAGACTTGTACTACACCCTTAGCCCACAAACTTATATANCACCAACCGACGTTCAAGTCAACACGCTTCCCCTCACAATTGCTCCCGCAGCTACGGCACCCCCATTCTTACAAATGCAACCCCCTCAAAATAATGTAGGGGCAACCTTTCCACCTCATGTGATCGGGATGCTGCATGTGATACCGGCATCTACGTCTGCCCATTATATCCCTTGGGTCCAAACTCACGGAGCCCATTTTACCATCGTAACTCAACAAGTTCAGGGAATTCCTACACAAAACATGACAGGGCAATGGGCAGCGATGGGTGCTCAACCACATCAACCCCCTCACTACAACATACCACCTCATACAATGCCACCAGTCAACATCCCCCAAACACAACCACAACAACAACAACCCCTTGCTCACAATATGCCATCCCTGATGCCATCTGCTATAAACATTCCACAAGTACAATCGCCAACTACACAGCTTTCAGTCTTCCAACCTACTATTCAAGAATCTAATCTGTACAATACACCACATCCACAAGCTGCCACCTCACCTAGTGCTCAAGACTGAGCAGATGCTAAAAAACTAATGCAGGAACTAACTGACGAGGTCAAACACCTCAAAACAGCTACCGACGGAGAGTTGAAGGTAGTGGACTTTTACCACGATGAACCCATCAGCTCTTCCGTTCCACCCCTAACCTTACCCAAAGGTGTATCATTGCCTACGCTAACTAAATATAATGGGGAGATGGACCCCAATGCTCACCTTATAACATTTAGGCTAGACTGCGCAGTACTTCAGGCATGGCCACATGCCATTTTGCGAGTGTTCCCTATGTCCCTTGTAGGGAGAGCACTTGATTGGTATCGGGCCTTGCCAAGAAACTTGATATTTTCCTTGGAAGAGTTGTTACATCAATTCGTTACCAGGTTCAAGTATAACTTGAAACCTGAAGCAACACTTGACAGCCTTATACAGGTCAAACAAGCGCCTTTAGAACCCATACAAAAGTTCATCCAGAGGTGGAGCACTGCTCTCAATGAGCTCCATGAGCCAATCCCATAGACATATCTACTCACCATTCTAAAGGGGGCTGTTAACGACTTTTTCAAATCCAAGTTATATTACCTCAATGCGCATAACCTTAATCAAGCCTTTGTACAGATTAAAAATATAGAGGAGGCGGCCCAAAATAGCCTTGATCCTGCGTATTTAGCCTTCAAAAATCAACACAGTAAGAAAGACAAAGAAAAGGCTAAAACAACTATAGCGGCAATAGCGGAAACGCAACAAGCAAATGTGGCACAACAAAACAAACTGCCGGTGGCCCCTACTAATTATACTAAACCTACTCCCACGACTACACCAGAATCCTCCTCATTATAGAACCCAACACCAAATCATACAAGAAACTTTGAAAGGAAAGAACCCTCCCAATATACGCCATTGCCTATGAAGCCATCCCAGCTATTCGATCAACTCCTGAGGGCTGGATTAATGAAACATAAATAGTTGTCCTTGGCAGCGATCCAAAGACATGACCAGTTCTATCAACTGGTTGAGAACCCGAGCCTAGCAATGCCGGATGAACCCCCAGTACCCAAAGGTTTTAGGATGGACCGTTTCTATGACTATCACCAATGTAATGGGCATGTCACGGATTACTGTTTCACCCTGAAACAAAACATACAATGAATGATCTATGGAGGCCAAATCACTTTTGATGAGGCCAACCCAGTCCAATCGCAGAACCAGGCTATGGGTGTGTATAAAGATCCACTAAATACCAAAGAGGCTTCGTACATTATTAACACAATCTACCTAGACAATGAACCTAAAACACCAAGCATTAACACCGTCTACCCTAGCCATGAATAACAAATGCCCAACAAGCCATTTGTAGTACGTATTTCTCCCACTGCATCAACATCCATGCCTCAATCATCATACGCCCCGCAGCAACCATATGTTGTCCACGTACCCCCCCACCGTAACAACTTCTAACACCCTGACATGTGAAAAACCATACGTGGTGTATATACCTCCTGCCGTTGCTTCCTCAAATCTACCAACCCCTCCTACTCGGCCTGCCCCTTACGTAGTCCGAGTGCCATCCGTAGTCGCAACAGTGGAGGTCCAACCTCCGCCTAAACCAACCCCATATGTCATTAGGACACCCTAAAGTCTTAATGATGACCAATCCTCCATCTTGCAAATGCAAACTAAACCAAGCCCCTATGTCATCAGCATGCCTAGCCAGCCTGGTACCCAACCGCAACCCCACCTGGCTCCTTACGTAGTACGAATCCCAAGGCAACTTGAGGCCTCAAAACCAACTGTGCCGCCATGCCACACATGAGAACGCTTAGCGGACAGGCTTACGCACGAGCGTTTGGAAAAGGAGCATCAATGGCCAGCCTTAGGACCTCCTAAACCTACTCCATTAAATGTGATGCCCATGACACAACCTAACGATAAACCAAATATAGGCCATGAGGGGGAATCATCCATAAAACATGACATGCCCGAATCAACAATTCCAAAAAATGATAAACCAATGATGCATGAAATAAAACTGCTGGGCCCAATGGATCAAGTCATTGCCGATAAACACATGCCCAATAGTAGAGACCTAGCAACAACCCTAACACAGGTCACACAAGCGCTCAAACAAAAGAATACTTCGCTAAGCTTATATGACCTAGTTTTAATATCTCAAACACATCTTGAAGCTTTGGTGCGCATGTTAACATCTATCCTAGTAAGCGAGGACTTACCCCCAAATGACCCTTCGATTCATGCGGTAATGTACTCGCCCCAAGGGTTAACTTCCAAACCATTAAGTTTCCATAACGATAACATCAAGGTGGATAAGAAAATAGGGGAGATAACAATAGCCCCTATGTTTATAACAATAAGAGTGAACCAATTCTAGATACATAGGGTCCACATAGATGATGGAGTTGCCACAAACGTAGTCCGATATCCCATCATTGAACAAATCAAGCTAACAAAGAAAATCAAACCAACTACCACCACATGCTTGAAATCATTCAGCGGGTCACGTGTGATAGTTAAAGGCACGGTGACCTTGGACTTCATAGCAAGGGAGCAATTCCCCACATCCGCCGAATTCGTAGTAATCGATGAGATGCTAGGATTCAACCTAATATTAGGAAGGCCTTGGCTGGCCCAACTGAAAGCAGTATCATCCCCTATACACCAAGAGATTCACTTGCCTTATGAAGGTGGTGAAATCATCATACACGGGGAGGTTGCTACACCCATCATCTTATCGTACATAGACACAGACCAAGGCTCAGAGGTTAAGCTCGAAGAGCCTAGACAACATGACATAAATGAACAACAACCAATAAGCGATAATCCTTTAAACATAGAAGAAAAACCACCCACAACAAAATCATCTAGGCTAGACATTGTACATAGACCTCCTCAATTAGAAACAACAACTAACACAGAACTCACACCAAATGCCGAAACATCTAAAAACACCGATGCGGGGACTATTCCATCAGACATCCCTTGGGCTGAGTTATCATTCAACATGATCAGCGAAGGGGATGCTTAATATAGAATCAAACCTGCTAACTCTACTCCCAGTGTTAAAATGCAAAAAATCAAAAAATTACTAAACCAATAAATAATGAAAAAAAACAACAATTGTTCGAAACGACGTTAAACTACAATTGGTCCGAAATGACGTTAAACTACAACCTGTCAGAAATAACGTTAAACTACAACAAGTTCGAAACAACATAAAACTACATTCCAAGTCTGGAATGACGTTAAACTATTATGTCCGCAATGACATAAAACTAGCCACGATCAGAAATGGTCGATCAACCGTGAAATTCACCCGTATCATTCGAAATGTTTCTTGTTTACGACTAGGGCCCGAAATGGCCTTAAACTAGTACGAATCTGACCCGAAATGGCCTTAAACTAGATCATCCACTTGTATTTTGTTTTCCTCTTTCATTTATCATTATACTCTAACTTATAATTACATCCATGCATTACACTTAAACCACAAAAAAAAACCAAAACATTTTACATTGCCATGTCATGTTTGCAATTAAACTCAAAATCAACAAGAAAAAAAAATTTTATACATGAAATGATGTACAAATATAAGAGTTAACTGGTTTCGTTCATCTCAATTTACAATTCCCGTATAAATCTGAGTTAAAAACAAAAAAAAACTAAACAAACAAAACTAAACATCTGGGGTGGGAGGGTCGTCCTCTTTAGACCTGCTGGCATCATGGGCCCCCACTTCACTGGGACCAGCTTCATAGACATCGTCACCACCTTGATCATGAAAATGAAAAAAGAGACAATCAACGTAAGAACAAGAGAAAGAAAAAATTTCAAACAATGTGCAGCAAACGAAGTTCATAATAACAAAATTCTTACTTTAGGGGATGTCCCTAAGTCGAATTCCAGCTGACGAAGGATTTCCTCTTCTGAGACACTAGTCCAATCGGTCCCGTCAAGGCCTAGGTCGACATCTGCCAAGGCCTTCCCCTTATCAACAGCTAACCAGGTAGGACGCTTTAGAGGGAATTCACCCACAGATACCTCCCCAGAAGCGGTTGTGATTACCCTTGTAGGAGATTCCATCTCGACAGTTGTGTTTTGAGCAAAAGTATCGAATGCAGAGCGTAGACCCAGACCCTCCACAAACATTTCCAGTTGATGCTTTTCAATAGATACCTCCTTCAACGATTTCTTATAATGATGTTTGTGGTTCTTTTCATCCTGACCCCATTTGCGTACCTTGGAAGCAAAAGCTTTCCAATCTTGACACTTGAGGTTTAGTAGGTCTATTTGGGCCTTACGCTTTGCTAGTCTCCATGTTAGTGACACGTGGCGATTGAGCAAATTCCAATACCTGGTATACGTGACCTCGGAGGTCGGCCAAGAGTGATCACCACTTAGTTTAGCAGAGGTAAACTCATACTGAGCCTTTAGATCGTCACGCTCAACTGACAACTCGAAAACTTCTTTCTCCTTTGTTTGAATCTGCAATCACAACTGTTCGACGGAATGCCTACAGGTCCACAACGATTTGGCGTTGTGAACGAGACCCTCCACCACTTCCTCATAAACTGGCCTAGGCACCTGCTCGACTTCTAGGGATAATGTAGGCAAACTCTCTATATTAATTATCTTATAAGGATCCCACCTCAGTTTGGCACCTATTCACATGAAAAGAACAAACACTAAAGCGATAGAAATAGGGGGTGAAACTCTAAAGCTGCAAACATCTCGACATATATATAAATATTTCAAGGTGGACCTCCTGGATTCGTTCAACAACTTCCTCAGCGATACCAGCCACAAAATCCATTTTACTTGGCATCTCTATCCAAGTAAATGGCCCATGAGTGCGAGACGGACTAACCTCCACGGTCCTTTCAAGGGGAACCATCTTCATGGGTACGTCCAGCCGCATCGTCCTGGTTTTGCTGCATTCGTCTGGAAGAGATGAAAACACAAAAGTAAAATACCATGGAAATAACAGCTAATGAAGCAACATAAAACAAAATAAAAAAACATACCATGTTCTTTGTCCCCTTCTAGGGGTTCGCCTAAGTCCAGCTTTTCCTTAAGGAAGCTACTGAAGATTTCATCGACACCACTTTGGTCGTCAACCAGTTCGGTCTCTGTGATGTCCTCCCATAGCTCCTCCATTTTTTCCGCCTGATCCTTGCTGGCCTCTTCCTCATCGCTCAATAGCTCCATGTTAGTTCCCTCCTCTTTAGTAATCGTCTCTAATTCCTGCCTCCTCACTTCTCAAATCAAGTCTGAAGACATCAGTAACATGTAAGTGGTCAAAGTAAAAATTATGAATATAATGAAAATCATAAAGTAACAAGTGTGCTAAGTTCACTTACCTCGGGCAGGCATCTTAAACCGTATACGCTTAACCCGCGGCTCGTTCACATTTGAGGCCTCCTCGATTGAACATTCACATTTTGTCAGCTTCGACTTGGCCTTGCCAATGGTTTCTTTGATGACCTGTTCTGCTCTTTTTGCAGTATAAGGCACATCGTCTGGTTCCAACCCCACACTGTCACATTTTTGGATTGAGGTACCAGATGATCCCCTTGCCGTGATAGAGACGGATTCCTCAATTTCCTTGGGCGCATCCTGGGACTTGGCTGTTTCAAACAAGTGGTTGATCCACAGGCGAGATAGTTGACCTCGATCCCGTAGAACATACTTGTGGTCTGTGCGAACCACCAGAAACTCGGCTAAGCGGCGAAGATAACCGGCAAAGAAGGCAAAGGTAAAGTGAGACTGTGCCTCAACATTCGAGTGCAATCACACTATCTCTTTGTGCAGGCCCGACAAAAAAAATTGGGCCCTGTTATAACGCATGCTAGTTTCTAGGATGGTTCGCATAATACGTACAGCTTCAACCCCAAGACTCCGCACCTGGGAAAGGGAGTTAGGAAATACACGTACCCTAAATAGGGGATATAATTCATTCACCTCCTCAACCTTTGCTTTCCCCTGCATAGGAAATCCCTTTGCACCCTTAGCAACGCGCAACCAGTCCTCTAATTCACGAACCGTATGGAGCTCTTTATGAGCCCTGTCTAAGACTACATTTATACCATCAGCTGGTACACCAAACAAGTTCGAAAAGAATTTAGGCGACAGATGGAAAACTATCTTGAAATCCTTAATCTGGGTGCTATAGTAAGAGACAGACTCATTGAAGGAATCTACGATCCCGATCATTTCTGCTATTGACACATCAGGGCTCGGGGTCGTAAAAAGCTCCATAAGGCTAGCATCATCTAAACAACGAATGATATATGGCGGGGCACGAGTGCGCAACCACTTTTGAGCCTTACTGACCTCCCTAAACTTCATTGACAAGGTAGTCTTAGTTCGTCCAGTTGCAACAGAGTCTCCGCCAGGAGGGGCATCAACTGTAAAATACAATTCGAAGTCATCATATCAGAATAACCCCCGGCAGTTGAACAAACACGTTAGCACATCTAGAAAACATTGTCATTTACCTTCAGTTGTGGACTTGGATGTGCTACCCAAGTCAAAGTCACGAGGAAATATTAGTCCCTTATGTGACCAATCTCCATGCAACTATCCACGAGCTTGGCACATTGCGAACGCTCTAGAGAACCATTTGTGGAAGTGGACGATATCATCCTTGGTTTGAACTAATATAGCTCCACGAAGGGTGGGACCCACCATGAAGGTCTCTAGTGCGGTACGAGCTAGAGCAAGCCCATCATCCTCAACGCATGTTTTGTCAGGGTTAACTTTAGGCCTACAAATGAATGGATGTCAAAACAGAAGCAAATGCTAAATGGCGAAAAGAAACAACAAGCTTAAACAGTCCTACCTATCCACCCGGTACACTGTGCCAGAAGGATTCTGGAACAACGTGTGCGCATGCATGGCTAAAAATAGGGTGTTGTTGAGATAGTCCTGCCCTCGCGGTAATTGAACCCATACATGCACTAATGGGTGTGTAGACCTGGGCCCACTGGAAGAACTATCCTCAGCTACAAGTGACCCCTCGTCAATGTCTTCCACGAAGACCGTGAAACCCTCCGAGGCTCTCAGCAACATGGCCTCAAGCATGCTTCATGCCACCACTTCACTTAGGTGTGACTAGACAACCACTTTAAAACTATCTAGCATGAAGGTTAGGAATTCGCATGCCCCTTCTTTGAACCAGATCCCATTGTTGTCAATGGTCAAGTCCGGGGTAGGTTCATCGGCCTCAATGGGGCCAAACCATGTCAGTACCCCAACGAGCTCAACAACTAGGAGAAAAGGTTCAGTGTCCCTGCAAGCAACCAAGATGCCATGGTAAATCAGCCATACATGAAAAGCAAAGAAAAAAGAAAATTTCATATTGTAGGCTGACACTTGGAAAAATTACCAACTATTTACACTAGGTGTATACGTTGTCAAAACTATTTATGCTCGGCGTATACGCTGTAAAATAAGTTTACGCCGAAAATAGTTCACACTATACGCCAAGAAAACAGGTCTACACTGAACCCCACTTGAAAACAATTAACTGCTAACGCTCAGCGTATACGCTGTAGAAACCCTCAGCGTATACACCGTAAAAGCCTCCAGCGTATACGCTGCGTAAAAAATATATGATGTGTAAATAGTCTATGCTGAACACTGTGTAAAAAGTCTATGCTAGACACCGTGAGCAAACAGTCAGCGTATACGCTGATAAAATCGTCTACGCTTCATGCTGGAAATTTGTTTACATTGTGCATTGATAAAACAGATTATGCTACAAAAAAATTAGGCTATGTACAGTATACGCTCAGCATATAGAAACCATCTACGTTATCTGTCTACGCTGACTATCTACGCTGGGCGCCATACGCCAAGGAAATTGTCTACGCTAACTGTCTACGTCGGGTGTATACGCCGAAACCCTCTACGTTGATTGTTTACGCTAAGAAACTAGTACAGATGAAAATAACTAACAGAGACAGGATCAGAGCCTACTTATGTGAAGATCTAGGCCATGATGAAACCCTTGGCCTGGGCAGACACTGCAGCATGGCTTCGCTCTCCTCCGCGAAGGTTAGTTTAAGTCCCTTCCTCCCCTGGTCTTCCACTTCCTTGCCTTTGCCCATCTCGGCATCCTCTACGTTGGGATTGACAGATTTATGCTTTGATCTTTACGCCTATGTTGAGCCTCTACGTCGGAGTCTGAGTCTCTACGCTGACACTTGAACCTCTACGCTCTGCGTTTACACTGAGGTTTAGTCGTTTATGTCTACGCTCAAGGTTTGAGGTTTTACGCTTACGCTCACGCTTACGCTTATGCCAGGGTTTAGTGGTTTACGCTTACGCTGGGTTGTCTACGCTCAAGATTTACGCTCGATACTTACGCTCGCTGAAAATTCAACAATGTGATAAATGACCCCCCCTTTATATAGCGCTCCGCCACTGCCGCCACTGCCGCTGCCGCCGTC
>MNCI01030541.1:472023-558568 GCA_015680685.1 Gnetum montanum | reverse complement strand
TACAAGCTGCTCGAATAAAGAGCCGTTCACTCTAGGACTCCTACTGCGGGCACATGGGGAAAAATTCTAACTCTGGAGTGATCAATCTGCCAGAGCTTCGCTACACTAGCCAGGATTGGGAAATAAGGGGAGTGCCGCCTCTTATTTATAGATATGGCGGCTGGCTACGATATCGCGTACACGATATCGCAGGGATAGACGCGATATCGCGACTGCCGCGATATCGCGTACGCGATATCTCGGCCTAGTGCAAGTCGCGTCTCATCAAATGTGAAGCTTCTAGAGACTCCCCCTACATTGTAGATCTCCAAGATGGTGATAGATAATGAGGAATAGGCTTCCCCTACACATGTGCTACTTATCTTGGCTCTTAAGATTGATGTGCAAATATTGTAAATCATAAAAATACTATAACTGTAGGTCAACATTAAACTTAATTATGGAGATCAAGGACTTCAACCAACAATTTTGATAGAAATTTTCAGAGGTTTGTCTTATCTCAGAAATAGAAAAAACATCCCAAAGGCTTTGAGAATAGAAATAGATCATCAAAAGAATTTCAAATTAAGCAAGATTGAATGCAAGAAAAGAAATCATTAAAAGTGCTACATTACAAATCTTTACAAAACCAATGAATGTAAGAGATGATATAGATACTTATTCACCATTTTTCAAGATACAAATAATTTTCGACTTTAAATACCATTCTTGTTAACTAGCAAGAAAAGATATGGAGACTTACCTTATTTGCATATGAGGAGAGAAGTTTAATGGAGTTTGAGGTGAGGTCCCCTATCATGAAGTACCTCCTCATCCTTAGGATCTCTTTCATTAGATCATCTATGTGATGTCTCTATTCCTTCATGATCTTTTGGATAAAACCCTTGATCACTTCTCTTCGTTCTCACTTATAAGTATCTGCACAATTTCCTGACCAAAGCCTTTTTGACAAGACCAAGCATTAGACTTATTTTGATCATCATGAGTATAGTTTAGAGTTTTCTTAAAACCACAACTTTTACACACAAATAAAGTATTATCCTCACGATGAAGATTATCAAACCTTACTGTGCTTAAGCTTGAGCTTGAATCTTGATGTGTTGCTTCCTTTAAATTCTTTGGCTAATTTTTAAGTGTCTCCTCTTCTTGAATCTTGTTGCAATCCTTATTAAAAGAGGATAGTTGTTGAATCTTAGATTTTATGTCTGAGATCTCTTCTTTCACTTTAGCATGAATAGCATCTAGCTAAGAAAGTACTAATTTCTTTTCCTTCTTAATTAAATGATGTAAAAGAAAAATTTCTTCTTTAAATTCACTATACCTTTTCTCACACTTACCATCTCGTTTATCCATATGTGAGGAATTTTCATATGTAAGTGCCATGCATATGAGATGTGAATCTTTGGAAGAATTGCATGCTTCTTCTTCACTTTGCTCACCATCATTCCAACTTGTATAAAAGTTGGTCTTTTCAGTTCCTCATCATTGGAACTATTCTTAGGCTAAACCTTTCTATCTTTTGGATCACTAGGACATTTGAAGGTCATATGACCTCTTTTTCCACAAACCCAACATTCTATAGAAGAGAAATCTAAGTTAGAAGCATTTAAAAAGTTTTTACCTCTATCTCTACCTTTGAAAAGAGTGTGTATTTTCTGAGATGCTTCCTTGTTTCTTCTTGTAAGTAATTATTATAATTTTCTTAAGAGAAGTGCAATCTCATCTTCATTGCCCTCATCATGCTCATTTGACTCCATCTCCTTAGAGGCATTCTTTAGAGTAATAGGTCTTTCTTAGATCACTCATTCACTTATGAGATTCATTTCATAAGAAATGAGAGCACTTTGAAGTTCTTCAAATTTCAAAGTTGAAAATTTTATGATTTCCTCCATAGTTATCACCTTTGGTTTGAACTCAAATTGTAGAGTTTTGATCATTTTGATGCTGACATCACTTTTGGGTAGATCCTTTCTTGTTCCTCTAATAGCTACAACAAGATCATTAGCTCTAGAGAAATAATCCTTTATTTTCTCACCATCTCTTATTTTGAATTTATCATACTCACTTTGTAAAACTAATAATTTTTATTGCTTAATAATATATGCTCCCTCATAAGTAGCTTCTAAAGTTTTCCAAATTTCTTTGACCATTCTACATCCTACTACTCTATTAAATTTATATTTATTCAATGCATAATATAAAAAATTTTGGATTTTGAATTAAACATGAACTTATCCTTTTCCTCTTGTGTCCATTTGTTGCTAGGCTTAATGATGTTGGTGGAGCTATCAACAAGTGGAGCATAGCCTTCAAGGATTGACTCTCATGCTTCAAATTCCATGGATTCGAAGAAGCCTTGCATTCTAGATTTCTAGTAGCTGATGTCAAATTTGTCAAATATGGATGGCTTTGTATAAGATGTTCCCTCCATAATTCACTCTTGAAATTGATGCTAATAGAGAAGAGTAGCAAGCTACGATTATGACGTCTAAAAACGTTAGTGGTTGCAACACCGAGAGGTTATTGGGCATACAGCCTAACCCTGGATCCGTGCAAGGGCTATAGTTGAGAAAATGGAAACAAGGTGCCCTAAATGGTCTGGTCGATTAATCAGGGACTTACATGGTGTACAATAACCATATGTAAATAGTAATTTTAAAATGTAACACATTGAGGTTGAAATGAAAGAAAACGTGGGGTGCACAACAATAGAAACACATCAAAGTATGTAACCAGGACAATAAGCATGAACAAGTACAAAAAATGCAACATATATGCTATAGCAAAAATAGAATGAGAGTTTAGGTGAGGGAATGCACCACCCCAAAATTGGGGAATCTAATCTTTGTTTGGATGATAAATGTGTACAATTGCTATGTAGTATTGGATAGGCATAGCTGGCAATGGAGCAATATGGTCACAGCTCCTAGATTGTTGTAGATGTGATGCTGATAGAAACCAATGAGCCGGTGCTTACTAGGCTAAGAGCTGCTACGTTGGGTTGAAGAGAGATCTAGGAAGTGTTATTGCTGGGATTTGTTATTATCAACATTCTGTTCATCAATCTCTTCTTCAAAGCTTACTGCGAGAATCCAACTGCCAAAAGCCAATCCCTAGAATGTTATTTGACAAGGTATTTATAGAGCCAAGAGTAGGAGATAGATGTGGCCTGGATATCACATGTCCTAGGTCCCACAGGGCAACCACATGGATGTGTTATGCTGACGTGTGATGCTAGGCTGATGTGCTACGCTGAATGAAATGAGGCTGGAAGTGAAATCTGCTAAGCTGTGACCATATCATTCAAACTACACGTACCCAAGGGACTGCCATATTTTCACAAAAAATTTATGACAAATGTAAAGTGAAGCTTATGCTTCAGGACTATGTCTTCCCCTCTCTTATGAGTAGGGTCAAGCGCAAAGACAATTTTGGGACTCAACAAGGGATGCAACAAGCAAGGAAAACTGTTGATCTCGGCTGTCAAGGAGATGTGGGGGTAGAAATGATTATTGATGATGAGTCTTAGAGCTTTTGAAGATGTCTTGTAGCTTCTTTTCAAGTGTTACGCTATCTATGCTATTCAGCGTAACAAAGTAGCATGAATACCCACTCGCTACGTTGTGCTATGCTGCACAACATAGCATAGCATAGCAACCACCTTTGAGAGAAGTCTTGCCTGAAAATGAAAAATACCCCTCTGAGGCCTGGCAAGGCAAGCTATTTCAGCAACCAGCCTTTACACTTTTCATGTTAAAGGAGCCTGAGACTTCCTATTTTTATCCTTGGAACACTTTTAACCTTGATGTCTCTGCTATGTTGTGCTATGCTATGTAGTGTAGCACCTAGTTTGACATGAATTTGAGCTTAATCTGGAATGCTTTGTTAAGAGACTTTGATCAGAATCTAAAGGTAAAGTGGGACGAGCAGTCCTAGAGTTTGAAGCATGGATAAATGTAGTTCTTTTGTCAAAGCAATGTGAGAGAAGACTTTCTTAGTGCTAACATCCCACTATGCTATGCAACGTAGCACAACGTAGCACCCAGATTGGGCTAGCTTTTGCAAAATTTTCCTATGTCACATCGATCACACTTCAAGGGTAGAGTAAGGCAAGCATCCTCAAAGATCGAAGAATGGTCAAGTGCATTTTCTCTGTCAACACAACTTTAGGGAAGATTGTGTGATGGTTGGCACCCTACTATGCTGTGCATCATAGCACAGCGTAGTGCTCAAAATGGGACAACTTTTAAGACATTTGCCATATGTTTTCCATGTTACGCTGATCATATTCCAAGGATGAAGTAGGGCACATATCCTTGAGGACTGAATCATTTCCAACTGCATTTTTCATGCCTAATCTAACATTTGAGAAATTTTCAGTCACCACGTGGCCTACTATGCTGTGCAACGTAGCAAGTCCCATAGTTAGAAAATTTGTCAAAATGTTTAGTCCATCCTTAGTGCTTCTTTTGTGCAAATTGGCCTCATGACTAAGTGCTACATTAACTATGCTGCAGAGGGTGGCAAGCAAGCTTGGAAGTGGCTTCGTAGGTGTTAGGACTTCCAGGGTACCATGTTGTCTGTGCGGTCCAATGTGACACTGCACTTGCAGAGATCCTTGCCCAAATTTTGGGACTATGCTGAATCATGAGAGTCCAAAAATTGATGGTGTTTCAATGACCCCTCTTTCTTAACATCTGGAGGATTTTCTCGAGAGACATCGACAAAGAGAACAAAACACCATGCTGAACATGACACCCATACTATTCATCAGTGCCCACTTAGATAATGCTTTGCTATGCTTGGGAGTGCTAGGAAAGCTAAGTATGATAGAGAAAGGGAATGGGTTTGAGGAAAGGTGCAATATGCATTATCATGAGAGCCGTTGCCATAGTGTGATCCCTTGTCAGAATGCTTATGAGGAATTCGGTGCACATGAGTGGCTTCTCCCTTTGGATTTTGACCTCTCATCAGAGTGCTTAGAGGTGGTTGATCCAAAGCTGAGATGGGTGCAAAGAAACTATGCTATTTGTCTTAGGCACTTGACTATATCACCATTTTTGTGATTTTTTGTTTGTATTTTGTTTGATATTTTTTGGAGAAATCGCACACCCATGTTCATTCGAAGGTAACTATGTCATCGCTGTAGGATAGGTGTTTCCTCCTCGGGATGAGTTTGTGTTACATCCATGTGGGGCTTTGACCAGTCTACATGGGCTTCCCATAGGACAAGCTGCATTACTTCTATCATGGGCTTGGTGGTTGAGCAAGGGAAAGGGTTTCATACATATTGGAAAAGCTTGGGAGGAAGATGTCGAAAATTATAAGGAAGGGAGGTTAGGTTGGCTAAAGGGATAGGAGGGTATGCACTATCAAGTAGCTAGGCTAATCAGAGCGGGTACTTTGGAACAATGTAGTGCCTTGTCCTAGTGGTGAAATGCATTTTTGAGCAACATCATCTTGGCTTTTATCCTACAAATGCAACAAAGAGAAAATCGGAAAATCAACCAGCATGTGAAGTAAGGGCAAAGTCTTATTTACTCGGGGCATTGTTGAGGTAGCAAGTGCTATGTCTGACATGTGTAATGTCCGAAGTAGGAGGGCTAGTACTGGCTTCGAGGGTGGTAGGTCAGAAGACTTCAACGACCATTCTAGAAATGAGCACTAAAGAGGCTAGGAGAAATGGTAATGTGGGTGCTCAGGAATCCTCACCAAAGGCAAGAGTCACAAAATTCAACTGCAAAGTGAGAAGCCTAATAACTGAACTTCTTTTTGAACTTCGACAATGGCAAGGGCTAGAGGGTGCTAGGACTATGGTTGTGCCACAGTTCTTTTGGGACTCTAGCAGGGAGTGCTAGCGATAGGAGCTATGACCAAACTGATTGGCGATGGCGGCAATAGCTCTGGAAGGTCAACAAGATGCCATATGGCATCTTCAAAAGATCAGCAAGAAGCTAGGGATGACGATGTTGCATGTGTCCCAGAGGGTTTTTTCTTGATGACGTGAACTTTATTCTGGAACTACAATGTCCCATTCCATCTTGCCTAGGAAGCTGGAAGATATGCATGCTCTCTTGTTCACAAGGCCACATGTGTGAGCTAGGAGGTGTTACACTGCAAACCCAGTTTTAGATCCTAGTAGACCATTAGATATTCTAGTTTAAAGTCCTAGTAGATTGTGGTCGTAGTTTAAGGTTCGTGCAGACCAAGCTATGCTAGTTTAAGGTCCTAGTAGACTGTTGTGCTAGTTTAACGTTGTAGCAAATAGAGGATGGCTAGTTTAAGGTCATAGCAGATAATGTTGTGGGTGCTAGTTTTACGTCATGGCCCAGGGATAATTTGTGGGTGCTAGTTTTATGTCATGACCCAAAGACATGTTGTGCCAATTTAACATCATAGCAGACATTCTGTGCCAGTTTTACGTCATAGCAAACAATCTGTCCTAGTTTTACATCATAGCAGATAATCTACTTACCTTGCTTTATGTTTAACGTAATCTTGCATATTAAGTGTAGTATGGCTTCAAGTACAAATGATTGATAGGATTTGAGAACTCGTTACCATCTAAGTTAGCTAGTTTGAATGCCCCATTCTCGTATGCTTTTGTAACTACAAAGGGGCCTTCCTTGTTGGTTGAGAATTTGCTCATGAGTTCATGAATGACCTTGAGGACTAAGTCCCTCTTTTTGATCGGTCATTGGTGCAAATTGCAATGATGTTTCTGTCGTTGCTTATCTTGGTACCACTCAATGTAGTTAAGTGTTTGGGTGCACTCCTCCTCTACAGAGTCAAGGTCAATGATCCTTGACTTGTTATTTTGAGTCTTGTCCATGATGTTTGAAAGGATCTTTCAAAGCGATGGGACTTGCAATTCAAAAGGTAATACCACTTCAAATATGTATACAAGACTGTATGGAGTCTTACCTGTAGCTATTCTGCATGTCGTGCAATAAGTCCAAAGCATGTAGAGGATTTGCTCATGCCATCACCTCTTACTACTGCTAAGCATCCTTTTCAAAAGGTTGATGATGAATTTATTGGTAGCCTTTGCTTGGGGGTAATATGGTGATGAGAAAGAATGTTTGATACCAAGACTTTCGCAAAAGGCTTTGGTTTCTGCGCTACTGAATTATGGCCTGTTGTTGGTAACAATAGTCATGGGAAGGCCAAACCATGTAACTATATTGTCTAAAATGAACTTGCAAACTTGTTGGGATGTGGTCTTTCTAAGAAGAATAGCCTCTACCTACTTTGTAAAGTACTCAGTTGCGGTAATGATGAAACTATGCCCTATAGAAGACTTAGGTGTAATGGGTCCTATGATATCTAGTCCCCAATGTTGAAAGGGCCATGTGATTTATGTGGTATGAAATTCGGTAGGCGACACATGTATGAGGTTCCAATGATGTTGACATCCATCGCATGTCCTTACTTTAGCAATGCAATCATTTTCCATGTGAGGCTAGTAGTAGCCCAGACGCCTAATCTTTGCTACCATAGCCGTAGGAGCTATGTGGCCTCTACATAGTCCCTTATGGACTTCATCAACGATTTTTTATGCTTCATCCCCATTAACGCAAACTAGCAATATCCCATCATAAGAGCATTTTCATAGAGTGTTGTCTCCTATGAGGATATATTGTCATGCTCACTTTCGTATTGCATCCTTTTGGGTAGGTGTCAGGCTGCATGGGGGTTCACCATGTTGGAGATATGTTTTAACATTGTCATACCATTCTCGAGTGTGAGTTACACTTATAGACATGATGTGTGTTGTGTGAATGATGGGGTCAGTGCATTTCACTATTACAACAGGTAAGGTAGTAAACATGTGTGGTGGCACACTTAAAGCTAACATGGCTAGTGCATCGGCTATAGTATTTTCGTTACGACGTACATGTTGGATGTCTAAGATTGCAAACTTATTTAGTAAGCATCTAGCCAAATCATAGTAACACTATAAATGTTGTGCCTTGCAAGCATAAACTTATGTAATCTAGTTAATGATTAATTGTGTGTCTCCTCGAATTACTAAGTTTTGGATCCCTAACTCTCGAGCTACTAAAACGCCCCTAAGGAGACCATCATATTCTGCTACATTGTTTATGCAGAGAAATGTAAAGTGATATGAAAATGGTTGAATTTACCTAGAGGAGAATGTGAATGGAAGTGGCACTACCACCTCGT
Organism: Gnetum montanum; assembly: GCA_015680685.1. NCBI lineage: Eukaryota > Viridiplantae > Streptophyta > Gnetopsida > Gnetales > Gnetaceae > Gnetum > Gnetum montanum. The sequence goes on along the minus strand of MNCI01030541.1, from coordinate 550,381 downwards.
GTAGTTGAAGCATCGTCAAAATGTAGAATGGCTTCAAAATCTAGTGGTACAGGGTTTATGCTACTTACATGCTCATCTCGGAATTCAGGTTCTATTATTGCTTAGTCATTAGTAGGTGAAGTCGTGAGTTGCATAGCTATTGCTTGACCCTTTATAGATGACTGCATTATATAGTGTAGATTGAATTCCACGGTTATGGCTTTCCATTAGGCTATCCTACTACTTTCATATATATTGGTTGTAATAGCCCGAAGTATGTTATTCCTGCAAATAATTTTTACTTGGCTTTGAAACAAATAATGCCTCCATTTTTTAAGTGTGAACACTAAAGCAAGACAATTTTTCTCTACTTCATTTTATTTCACTTCATAGGCTACCAACGCATGACTCATGTAGTAGACAGGGATTTCAGAATCATCATCCCTATTTTGGCATAGCAAGGTAGTGATAGACGTGTCTGAAGTGGCCAAATAAATGTAGAAAGGCTTATCTCTCTGTGGAGGGTAAATGATGGGAAGATGAACAAGCTCTTTCTTTAAGTTATCAAAAGCTTCTTGGCATTGGTTGGTCCATTCAAAGTTGACTCCCTTTTTAAGTAAGTGTTGCATTGGATGCAATTTATCTATTAACCTCGTGATAAATCTTCTTATGAATTGGACTCTGCCCTATAGCCCACGTAACTCCTTAAGGTTTGTAGGTGGTGCCAAGTTAACAATGGCCTTAACTTTATCGAGGTCCACCCGTATCCCCGTTTCTGACACCACAAAGCCTAGTATGCGTCTTGTTTTGACTCTGAAAACATATTTTCTAGGGTTGAGGCGAAGGTCATGCCTACAACAACGTTGAAGGACCAAGTTTAGGTAATTTGCATGATTAGGGGCTTTCTCAAATTTAACAGCTATATCATCTACATAATCATTTAGCTTCTCCAAAATATAGTCACTAAAGATGTAATTCATTACCCACTGATACATCACTCCAGCATTTTTTAGCTCAAAGGGCATCATCGTGTAGCAGAAGGTTCCTCAAGAGGTCATGAAGGTAGTGGCTAGTTGATGTTTTGGATTTAGGAAGATTTGATTGTAGCCTGAGAATCCATCCATGAAGGATAGTAAGGCATGGCCTACCGTAGTATTGATGAGTTGGTCGATGCTAGGCAATGGGAAATCATCCTCAATTATTACCTTATTCAAATCCTAGAGTCTATATAGATTCGTATACCTCTAGTTTTCTTAGAAACAACTACGATGTTTGAAACCCAGTCTAATCAACTGCTCGAATGAACCCAACCTAGTAAAGTTTAGTGATTTCACCACCTACAGCTAAGGCAATCTCTGGTTTGATCTTGTGGGCTTTTTGTTTGACCGCCTTGATGCGTGAATCTAGGATGATATTGTGTTGTATGATGCGTGGGTCTAAGCTTGGCATATCTTCATACGACCATGCAAACACTTTAGCATTATCATTGAGGACTTTAGAGATGTTTTCTTTAACCTGTGACTCTAGTAAAGAGCTAACCTTTAATATTCCTAGCTCACCTCTGGATGTAGTAATAGGGATTTCAATAAAGGAGTCCTCAGTTACATCACTCGCTTGTAAATCTAAAGCTTGGACCAGATGTTCGGGCCAGTCTAGGGATGTTTCTAACGATGCTATGTTGGTGTCATAAGGGGGTGGTTCGAAGTCTACCAACTCTACATTCAAATGTCTCAAAAACCTGCTGTGGGATCCTGTCAAAGTTAAGGGTGAATGAAGATCATCATGCGCGACCATTTTTTAAACACTCATGCAATAATAAGCAAAATAAACAAAGTCAAGTGATACCTACTTAACATAGCAGCAACATGCAATAAAATATATGCAAGGTAATTATGCAATGTTAAAAAGTTACCAGTTTAAGGTCATAGAGGACTGTAACCATGCAACATTATATGCCAAAAACTGCCAGTTTAAGATCGTAACAGATTGTGACTGAGAAACATTGTAAGTCAAAATTTTCAATTTAAGTTTGTAGCAAACCGCTACCATGCAACATTATGAAAATGAGGTGAAATTTTTGGTGTATTCACATGCTACGCTGCAGTTGTGTGCTATGCTGCAGTAGACATGGGGTGTCCCATGCTACACTGTAGGGGATAGGGGCATTCCGTGTTACACATGGGACGTAGGATGTCCTGCATTACATGCGAGACATGGGACATCTAGAAAAGTAATAGGTGTTGTAACCTTGTAAGCTATAAATAGGGGATTAACCATGGTAATCCTATCATTTGCACTGTTATAGCTAACACTCAGAGCATAGCGCAGTTCAGATAGAGAGGCAGCGTAGCAGTTGCAGCATAGTGATCGATACACCTAATTTTGATAACAAGGCAATGATGTGCAAGAGTGAATGTAGGCATCAAGGTCTCACAAATGTGGATGAAGGTCTCCCCAAGGCACGCATTGATGAACAAGAGGAAGCACCGTCTACCCAGTAAGTTGATATGCTGCATTTGTTTACATTATTTGGTTTATTCAATGGGGCTATTGCCATGGTCACCGCACCTCGGTGGCCATAGTTGTTACATTTGCTACACTGTAATTGTTGTTGTCATGGCCTTGGCCATCACTGTAGCTGATATGCTATGGCCATTGCTACTTTGGTCGTGGCTACTGTTACAACTACTACGCTATAGTTGTTGTTGTTGCCATTGTAGTGATTGTTGTGGCTATGATTGTTACGCTACAACCATGACCATCATTGTTGTTGGTGGGGCATTGTACCATTTCGAGGATTTAGAGGGTTCTTATTAAAAAGGTTTCTAGGTAGCGTAGCACATGTTCTGGGTAGCTTAGCTCATGTAAAGGGTGTTTTGGTTTATATTTTATTTTGTGTCATTCCATGTAGTGGAACAGGTCTGGGGCAATGGAAATGTTATGTGTTCCTTCTTAGGCCATGTTACTTTTGTCAACGTGATTGACAGGCTATGTTGTGTTTTCGGTGCCTGTTACGCTACACTGTCATGCTACTACACTACCCTACTTGCTATGCTGCTATACTTGCTACGTTGTCATACCTGCTACGCTATTATGCCTGCTACGCTACCATGCCTATTACGCTGCTATACTTGCTACGTTGTCATACCTGCTACGTTGTTATACCTATTATGCTGCTATGCTATTGTACTTGCTATGCTACTACCCCTATCACACTGCATGACATGTACCCGTTCCGTTGCTACGTTGCATGTGACACAACTGCTACGCTATTCAGGATGTACCCGCTAGCTGTGTCATGCACTACGCCGCTATGCTGCACGTAACACAGCTGCTACACTATACAAGAAAAGTCAAAAAATGAGATACTTGAAAAAAATTTGTGCACAGAGGGGCTACTACGCTATATTTCAATCATCACTTGAACATTGTGAACTAACACTTTGTGCCATATCATGCAGGGTCATGTTAAAACCCATCTTAATTGTGATCTAGCTAGTAGGAGTTCTATGTTACTTGAGTGCCCCTATGGCTAACATTTCCCCTCCTCATGCATGAGTAAGGGACTAGGCGGTCTAGTTCTGAGAAGGTGCTTGGGAGCTCTTAGAATTCCTCCTTCGTCACTTCAGTGTGATAGTATGGTCACACTTGTCCACCAAGACCATAGGTGTTTTGGTTGAAACGCTATTACTTGGGGAAAACTGAGGCATCTTAAAGTTTATGATTGATGGATCTATTAAAGGAGAAGGGGCTGGGAGCTCATATCGATACCTAAAAGGTTTAAGACATTTTTCTTGTATTTGGGCCATGCCTGAATTCAAATGTTACCATAAGCACAACACCTTATTCGTCACACGCCACATGGGCACTTTCTTCCAGAATCCACCTGAGACCATCTACTATGCCATCAAGTGAGTCCTATGAAGATACTTAGACCTATTGTATTTTTTATCTTGCATAGTTAAAATTCTTATCGTGATCTATTGTGTTGCCAGGTTTGTAATCGATAAGGACGGTCTTGACGATAAAGAGGGGACATTAGCATTGGTCCAAATATCCCTATAGGACTTCTCTTCTACTAAGAACATGCAGGCCAGTGTTATAGAATAGCTTGGGGCCAAATTCAAAACCTATCCAACCAAGTATGCCAAGTTTTATCTAAAGTGTGAAGAGCTTGGGTGGTTGGATAGTGAATGGGTTGTCTTGTCGAATACCTACCGTGGAAGAAGTTTTAGTGAAAATCCTACCATTCCCTACACCGTTCACACTCGGTGGATTAGGTTTTTTATGTACTTTTGCATGACTTTGATCGATCGATTAATTGGTTTTGATTTTATATTTTGATTACTACAGTGGTGGTTGAGTCTACAGAGGTTACGGTAATCACGTTAGGATGTGAAAAAACTAACCTCTTCTTTAAATATGGTGAAGTGGACAAGACACAATGCTAGTTTTACAACAGGGCCCTAGCCACCTTTGTTTAGAATGTCTAGGAAGCTAGGCTCATGGACTTATTTTTAGCAGTCAATCCAAGAGTTTCGACTGTAGAGATGCTCGTCCTTGTTGATTCTTTTACGGAAAGTGCTGACCGTTTTCACACATGGGTGCATAATGTGTGGGTAGTGTTTGAGATCACTGACAACCTTTTCACAGATCTCTTCGATGTTCCTTCTAATGGCTTACATATAGGAAAAAAGACCAATAAAGATGTAAAGCATTAAGGGGACATAGAAGAATGGCTAGGGATGAGCAAGGATCGAAAGGGGATTTACATGAATAAGGTCAAGCTAGAGGTAGCCCATAAGGTTTACCTTGTCTTTTGGGCTCATGCTTTCCCCAAGTTACTCTGCCAAGGGAAAATTCTCAGGATAGAGTAGGCTTGGATTATGAGGGATGTCATGGAAGAAGAGACTTGCTATAATTGAGCTAAGTATCTCATCGAAGGTTTGTAGGCTGAAATGGTTAAGCTTCGTGATAAGCTTGATGCACGGTTTAATGTACATTTCACCTTTTTTATAGCTTGCCTAAGGCAGTTTGCTGAATTCTTGGTCATCCGAGAGAATGACATCTGGGTGTTGCAAGATCGCACCCAGACATTCAAACCATAGATCTACCAAGTATTCTGCACCTCTCTATCCCAGGACCCCCCAGAAGCTATTGGGGAGTCTTTTTTAATAACAACAAAGGATCGGGTGGGATGGCCCTTTCATGCACAAGACAACATTGGACAAGAACCTCCCACCAACATAGGAAATGTGGTAAGGGGGGCATGCCTTATTACTAAAACAATGAAATCAAAGTTGCAATGCAAGAAATCTTGTCCCATAGAAAATCCTCCATGTACCAATGAAGAAAGAGGCCAAAGATTGTGGATCAAGGTTCATAAAGTGCAACATGCATTTGTTAGTGAGTATGGTTTAATATCTTGTTAGCTACCCCTCCCTCCCTTTTTATTTTTTATTTTTAAACTAGCATGCTCACTTTAAATGTGTTTAATAGATGATGAAGAAGAAGCTTTGGCCCATAGGGTAGGGGCCCCTTACTATAGAAGAAGAGGAGGCCCCGACTGCAGAGGAGGAGGCCCCTACCACAGAGGAAGAGGCCCCTACTATAGATGAACCTTTCATAGACTATGCCCTAGCACCTAAGGGGCACATGACGGTTGAAGATGCTACTACACTATTAAGTCATCTTGAGGTAGAAGAGTTATAGTTTGGGGCTAGTGAGTTTGACAGTTTGTTTGACAATCTTCCGATGGACGATATCCTTTCTCTTACCCTTGAGGGTTTGCTGGGTAGGAGCTTTACACTATCATTTATGTTGACTTCCCACTTTCCTATCCCTTTTTTTCATAATGCTAATGTACTTCTATTGTGCAGCAGACACTACTACTAAAGGTCCTGAGGCTTCTTCTTCCTTTCGCCTAGAGCCATGGACAGAAATGTTAGATAAGTTTGCCTTTATGGATGGGATTGTTGATGACATGATCAACTGCTTAAGGCAAATTGATCCCGAGATAGGTGCGTTTGAAGTACATTTTTTGCTTTCTATGTTATTGTATTTTTTCTATCATCTAGTGATTAATGCTTCGTTATGTACAATTACTAGCTTCTCGACTCAAATGGGACCCACAATAGACAATTGAAGTAAGTGTGCACTGTACTCGACATGATCCTTGTGGGAGTGTAGGCGCATTAACAAAGACCTCCGGAAATGAGTCTATAAACTCGAAAAGGAGAAAGCTAGTCAAGTCGTTGAATTGGAAGATCTATGATCAAGGAAAGAGTTCTTAATGGCTCATGATAGTTCAAATGGTAGTTAGCATATGTACATAATCAATTATGCAAGATATTGGTCAACCATACGAGGCAAAAATGAGGCTACCTGGGAAGTAATCGAACAATTCTTGCAAATGGATCTGNGGTGAGTAACTCGAGAGAGAGAGAGAGAGAGATGACCTTGCCTTCCGAGGAGACTAGTACTACCACATTTTCTCTGGGGCCACCCACTTGGACGACTGTGGAGAAGGGAAAAATTGTAGCAAGCGTTGATCTAGGGGAAGAAGATTGGACGAACTTAAGCAAGGATGAAATACTTCAACGCCTAGCAGTTGGCATGGACAAAATACCTCCAGAGATGGATGCAGGCCCATCTCAGGTTAGCCAAGCCTTACTATATTATAGTTTATTTTATGATCTTTGATCATAATTTGACTCATTATTTTATTCTTACTTTATGTAGGACCCAAATGAGGATGTAGGACCTAGTGGGGTGGGGGATAAAGATACCAGCATAGACTCATAGCCCATTGGCAAATTTTTTTTTTTTTGAAATGAAATGCTTATTGTTATGTATTCTAAGTATGGACTTATATTTAATGAAAAGTAAAACATTTGTTTTATTTTTTTTTGATTAATGTGTTTTCTAGTGTACTAGAGCCCCTTATGGGCCCCCATGCTCTAGTTTAAGGCCATTTTGGGCCATCGCTAGTTTTAGGCCATTGCTAGTTTTAGGTCATTTCAGGAAATATGTGAAGTAATATTTGAAAGTGGGGTTGCCAGTTTTAGGCCTTAGCGGGCCATGGTGGTAGTTTAAGGTCATTCTGGGCCATGTGTAACATGGTTTTCGAAAGTGATGTTGCCAGTTTTAGGCCTTAGCGGGCCATAATGGTAGTTTAAGGCCATTACGAGCTGTGATGGTAGTTTAAGGTCATTTTGGGCCGTAATCGCTTTAACTAATGCCAGTGGCAGAGACAATGCAAAAAACAAACTTAATGCAAAATGGAAATCATGCGAATAGAAGTATAAAATTTATTTAAGTAAAGTGGAGGGAAACTTTAATCATGCAATTGTTTCCTAATCCGACGTGGGTTAGGCAAGACATATGGTCGGGAAGCCTTGCGATGGCATTCCTCTATGCTATCATCTGCCATTTAGAAGGGAAATTCAGCCCACATGGTTTCTTCATTTAAGTCTACGGTTTTGGATGGCTCATTTGTCAAACATGGAATTTCAACATGAATGGGCAATTCATTTTTAGAGATTTCTATCTCTGATCCTTGCTCCACGTCTATATTGTTTATGGCTCAGGGAGCTACTTCATCACCAAAGATCAGCACCTCTCCACCTACATAGGGTAAGTAGATCTCTTGATGTATGGGTGAGGAGACAGCTCTTAGTTGGGCTAACCATGATCTTCCCAAGATCAGGTTAAACCTGGGCATCTCTTCTACCACAATAAATACTGTGCTAGTGGGAAACTTGTTCCCTACTACGAAGTTGATGGTAACAGTCCCTTAACCATGACACATGCTCCATTGAATAACTTTAGACATGAGGTTGTTGTGGGTTTGATTTGATTCACTAGGCCCAACTTATCTACTATGGGGAATGGTATCACATTGGTGGTAGCCTCATCATCGACGTGTACTCTATGAATCTTATACTGACCTACCCAAATTATAATAAACATGGTGGTGGTAGTCACTTGACCCTTTTCAGGGTCATCTTTAATGGCTTTGTCATGAAATGTGAAATGGGCTAGTCATAGTTCTTCAGCCACAAAGGGAAGCATAATGGCATGGATAGCTTTCTCTTCGGTTGGCATGTTTTCACTAACAGAAATAGATGCTAACATGTGAACCAAAGCCTCACGATGTGCTATAGAGGTTATTATTAAGTCGTACAAGCTTAATGTTGTGTTCTTTTGTTTTAAGGCATGTTTAACCTGTGAAAGTGAATTTAGGAAGTCTTGCCCACTTTCTGTTTGTTTGCTAACTTTTTCTTCTTCTATGCACCCTAGAAGACGAATCTCCTGAGGGGGAGTGAATTTAGGTTGGATACTAAGCTTATTTGAATTAGAGGATGACAGCTGTATGTGTGTGTTGCCACCAATGGTTGATGATGAGGAGGTCATGGGAATTGCAGACAAGGGGGTGGGCTTAGGGGTGCCCAATGCAATGTGTTCTCTAGTCAACTTATCTGCTAGACATTCTTCATGTTTCATAGATGAGGAGGCTGAGATGCAGTGCTTGTCACTCAACTTTAGGTAGTAGGGGAACTCGCATGCGTTGGCACCTTGATAACAAATGGTGCTTGCATTGTTGTAGTGGGACACGATGCAGTTTTAAGTACAAACGGTGCAGCAGATGTCTGTGGAGAGGCCCTAACGATAAAGGGGGTTTGCGACCTGGTTGTTGTTGAAGCTTCAACATTGTGAGGGGGGGTACATGAACCACAAATGGTTCATGTTATGATTTTTCATTATCATCAATGCCAATGGCATTGATAGTGTAACCTGCATTGTTAGATTTCAAAGGATCTTTGTAAACATTCATTGATTGGTTTTTAGGTTGGACAAGACTACTCTCATCCAGGACCAACTTACCCTGATCGATCATTCGTTTGATATCATCTTTCAATGCCAGGAAATAATTTGTATCATGCCCACACAATTTATGATAATCACAAAAATTCTCTAGCCTCAAGTTCCTAGGTACTAGTGGTTCATTAGGCATAGCCAAGGAGTGGTTGTGAAGGACTTCACAGTACCTTTGGTGATGCTTAAGGGCCTCCTCTGACATCCATTTATGTTGGATACGGCCAACTCCCAGTAATTGACTTAGAAGCTCTGAAGGCTTAATTGGTAATGAGGTATATTTTGAGCAATCATTGTGCTTAAAATTTGTCCTTGGCAAAGTTTGCACCGTGGGTGTTAATGCCGAGGGCTAACTAGTGCAACTGGAGCTAGGTGTTGTGTTAGTGGAGGCTTTAGATGTTGTGGTAGTCTTTTTATTATTATTTGACTTGGTCTCATTAGCCACAATAGCCACCATGGTTGTTGTGGCCTCCTCTTTCTCCTTGTCTTTCTTTGTATGTGTGTTTTTATAGGCTATGTAGGCTAGATCTCTACTAGCCTTCACCACATCCTGAATGCTTTTAGTTTGAGTGAACAGTTGGCTAAGTGAACATGGAGCTAAATAATATAGTTTGGATTTGATAAAATCATTGACTACTCCTTTGAAAATAGCTAGCAAATGGGCCTTGGCAATTGGTTCACATATTACATCTAGGGTAGCGCTCCAACGTTGTATGAATTTTTGTACGAATTCTAGCAATTCTTGTTTAACGTTCATGAGCTGGTCTAAAGTGACTTCCAGCTTCAAGTTATACTTAAAACGAGTCATGAACTGGCTTAGAAATTCTTCTAATGTTGAGATAGAAGTGTGGGGAAGCACACAGTACCAGTCTAAGGCATTGCCTATCAAGGACATGGTGAAAACACGAATAATAGTATGGGGCCACAATTGTAGTAATAAGGATTCAAACTTGAAAGTGACCAAGTGGGCATTCGGATTGCCTTCCCCATTGTATTTTGTAAACTAGGGAAGTTGTACCCTGGGGGGCAATGTAAGCACAGGAACAACTGGACTCATCAGGTCATCTTAGTAGAAGTCCATGACTTGAACGGTTTCAAAACTGATGGATTTGAGCCATTTAATCTCTTCGGTGAGGGTCTGGATGAGCTGAAAGGCTTGGTCCAGACCCAGGGGTGTTATAGGGGGTTGTAAAGCTACTAAAGCAACAATTACTAGTGGTTCTATTAGTGCGGCTACCAGTCCCATTGGGGGCGCTGTTGGAATAGCTTCTGCTAGTGGTGTTGTTTGATCAGCCCGCAACCCAATGGGTGGTGCTACTGGAGTAGTTGACATTAGTGGCGCTATGGGGGTGGTTATCTGCCCAATGGTTGGGATGGCCCACAGCCCCCTGTTCGGTTGTGTTACATGTAAAACTTGGTATGTTTGGGGTTGTGCATATTATGGCATGTGAGACATTTGAGCCATAGGAAAAGAGGTCGTTGTTTTCCACCATGTGGTTAAGGTTGGGCCTACTACTGATGGTGGAATGGATATAGAGGAAGGGACAGAAACAAAACTTACATCCAGTTGTGATGTGGCCATGGTGTGCATGTATGGTAGTGTGGGCATCACAGACATTGGATGCGGGGCTTGGACAAACTAGGAAGGATGATTAACGAGAAATAAGGTTGAAGGGCCTGCATGCTGATATGTTGACAACATTTAATGACTACCCATCACCAAAAATGGTCTCAATTGCGACAATGTCATGGCAGTAGCAGAAGAGGTAGAAAATTGTGATTGGTGTGAACAAACAATAGAGGTGAAAGGGATAGTCATAGCATAAGTTGGACCACCACCTTCAGAATGGGAGTCTAACTCCTCTTGTCCATCATGAAAAGGTTCATCGTAGTGAGACACTATGTCCCATTCTCTTAACCTACTTAATTGCACAACTTGGTTTAAAAGCCATTGGCATGTGTCAGTGAGTAGGGTAGTGGCATCAGACGTAGGAATGAACTCCCTTCCATTTTGATGAATGATCTCAAAGTTACATTTTCCCTCAAATTCATGATGGTTTAATGGTATATTTTCTTGAATTTTCGCACATAAAAAATTATATCGCTCTTCATCTTGAGGTAGGCATTCGGGCGATTGATGTTGCAGTCTAAGAGACTGCTGTAGTACCGGCATTGGGCTAGGCGGTCACTCGGGATCTGCCATGTGTGGAACAAAGTGAGACACCTCCAAACTCATGGTAAGAACTAAAGTCGTAGTAGGATTCATTTTTCTAATATGAAAAAGGTGCAAAGAAAAAAGGGAAGGATATGTGTAAGAAACAATTAAAAATAGTATGTTTTGCATTAAACGGTTAAGGTTTAAAGCCACAGAGAAAATAGACTAAAACTAGGAGCATCTGAAAATGCTGAAAAGCTAGTTTTCTTCGCTGTTACTCTTGCTACACTGAGAAAAACCACTACGCTGACAGGGTTGCTACGCTACACAGGACGTAGGCAGCATAACGTAGTACACAAGCAACATAACATAGTAGATAGTTTGGGAACTGCTACACTGGCAAGGTTGCTATGCTACATAGGATGTAGGTAGTGTAACATAGTAGACAATTTAGGAACCGCTACACTAGCGGGGTTGCTATGCTACATAGGATGCATGCAGCATAACACAGTAGACAGTTTAGGGCTTTCATCCTTCAGGGTTCCAGAGGAACCATCATGGCGACCAATCTGTACCACCCGGTGAGTAGACAATCATAGGGGTGTCACGTCTATGCCAATAGGCTACTGGTGATGGGATACAGATAGCATGCAGGATTACCCATGACACATGGAAGAGACACAGAGGTTCAGGCCCTTCTTTTAGTGCCAAAACTGTTATGTCTAAAAACATCGGTGGGTAGAACATTAAGAGGTTATCAGGCATATAGCCTAACCCTAGATCCGTGCGAGGGCCATGCTAGAGAAAATGGAAATGGATGCCTTGAATAGTCTGGTCGATTAATTAGGGACTTACATGGTGTACAATAACCATATGTAAATAGTAATTTTAAAATGTAACATGCTGAGGTTGAAATGAAAGAAAATGTGGGGTGCACAACAATAGAAACATATCAAAGTATGTAACTAGGACAATAAGCCTGAACAAGTACACAAAGATGCAACATATATGTTATAGCAAAAATAGAATGAGAGTTTAGGTGAGGGAATGTACCACCTCAAAATTGGGGAATCTGATCTTTGTTTAGATGATAAATATGTACAACTGGTATTCAGTAATGGACAATTACAGCTAGCAATGGAACGATATGGTCATAGCTCCTAGATTGCTACAAATGTGGTGCTGATAGGAACCAATGAGCTGGTGTTTATTAGGCTAAGAGCTGCTACACTGGGTTGAAGAGAGATCCGGGAAGTGTTACTACTAGGATTTGTTGTTATCAACCTTTTGTTCACCAATGTCTTCATCAAAGCTTACTACAAGAAGCCAACTGCCAAAAGCCAACCCCTAAAATGTTGTTTGCCGAGGTATTTATAGAGCCAAGATTGGGAGAGAGATGTGGCTTGGATATCACATGTCCTGGGTCCCACAGGGCACCCACATGGATGTGCTACGTTGACGTGTGATGCTACACTAATGTGCTACGTTGAATGGAATGAGGTTAGAAGTGAAATCTGATAAGCTATGACCATATCATTTGAACTACACGTACCCAAGGAACTTTTATATTTTTACAAAAACTTCTTATGACAAATGTAAAGTGAAGATTACGCTTTGGGACTATGTATTCCCCTCTCTTATGAGTAGGGTCAAGCATAGAGACAATTTTTGGACTCAATAAGGGATACAACAAGGAAAACTGCTGATCTCAACTGTCAAGGAGATGCTGGGGTAGAAATGATTACCGACAATGAGTCATGGAGCTTTCGGAGATGTCTTGCAGCTTCTTTTAAAGTGTTACACTATCTACGCCATTCAGCATAACGGAGTAGTGTGAATACCCACTCTCTACACTGTGCTACGCTACACAGCGTAGCAGCCACCTTTGAGACAAATCTTGCCCAAAAACTGAAAATACCCCTTTGAGGCCTAGCAAGGCAAGCTATTTCAGCAACTAGCCTTTACACTTTTCATGTTAAAGGAGCCTGAGACTTCTTGGTTTCATCCTTGGGACACTTTTAACCTTGATGTCTCTACTACGCTGTGCAGCGTAGCACCTAGTCTGACATGAATTTGAGTTTAATCTACAATGCTTTGTCAAGATACTTTGATTAGACTCTGAAGGCAGAGTAGGACGGGAAATCCTAGAGGTTGAAGCATGGCTAAATTTAGTTCTTTTGTCAAAGCATTGTGAGAGAATACTTTCTTAGTATTGGCATCCACTACACTATGCTATGCTATGCAGCATAGCACAGTGTAGCACCCAGATTGGGGTGGCTTTTCCAAAATTTTCCTATGTCACATCGATCACACTTCAAGGGTAGAGCAAGGCAAGCATTCTCAAAGATCAAAGAATGGTCAAGTGCATTTTCTCTATCAACACAACTTCAGGGAAGATTGTGTGATGATTGGCACCCTGCTACACTATGTAGCATAGCACTCAAAATGGGATGAATTTTGTGACATTTGCCATATTTTTCCATGTTACATTGATACTATTCCAAGGATGAAGTAGGGCAGGTATCCTTAAGGACTGAATCATTGCCAACTGCATCTTTCGTGCCTGATCTGATACTTGAGAAATTTTTAGTCACCACATGGCTTGCTACGCTATGCAGCATAGTAGGTCCCATAGTTAGAAAATTTGCCAAACTATTTAGTCCATCCTCAATGCTTCTTTTGTGCAAACTTGCCTCATGACTCAATGTTGCGTTAGCTATGCTACAAAGGGTGGTAGGCAAGCTTGGAAGCAACTTCGCATGTGTGAGGACTTCTAGGGTGCCATGTTGTCTGCATGGTCCAGCCTGACATCATGCTTGCAGAGATCCTTGCCCAAATTTTGGAACTATGCTGAACCATGAGAGTCCCAAAATTGATGGTGTTTCAATGATATCACTCGTGGATCATTGAACTTAGAAGGGGGAGGAGGGGGGATGAATAAGTTTTTCTAATTAAAAATTTGTAAAAAAAAAAGTACATAGACTTAATTTAATATGGTTCTCCAACTTGGGTAGTCCACACTCAGAGGGTAGATCATGAGCATACCTTCAGACTTTGTTACTCTCAAATGTGGTTGACGGGTCCACACCCTATGTACTCTTCAAGCCTTGCTCTAGAGTGTTATGCTGCAACACTAACCACTCAACTCTAAAAGGTCTTGTCAAGATTGGAATGTGGTTCCATGCTTTCACAACCTTTACAAGCTTGAGCTCTACAATGAAGTGTTATGCTTCAACACTAATTACTAAATCCCACATGATCCCAACAAGCTTAGGCAAGATGCCTTCTTGCAAGAAGCACATCAACCTTGCAGGGCAATAAGGAAGAACAATTACAAGGGGTGAATGCAACTTAGTTTGTTGATCCTTGCACTTTAAGGTGTAGCACACTTTACATTGAAAAAATGATGATACAATGAAGAGAAATAGAGATTACAATGATACACAAATGATTTGATAATGATTGTACATAAGCTAGTGCATTTTCCAATGCATATGATGTCTTCTTACAGTTGAAATGTTTCTAAATCCATCTTGGAACTCATGCAATGGCTAACCAACAATCAGCCATGATCATGAAGACATCTTCTTCATGCCTTAAACATCTTTCTAAATTTGCCTTCTATTCTAAGAAGATGTCTTTGTTTGGGAAAGACATATTTGTTTGATGGGAGATGTTTTTTTTGAATCTGGCCTACATTCTATGAAGATGTCTTTCTCTAGTGAAGATGTCTGCTATTTCTTGAAGATGTCTTTGTTTGAGTTCACTCCAATTCTGCCAAGATGTCTACTATTTTTTAGAGACATCTTTCTTCAACTTTCTTTGTCCTTTGAATTCATCATTTCTTGTAAGATGCTTATTTGGATTTTGGGTTTAAACCTGCCTATCTCAAGGTAGGAGGATTTGTCCTTCTCTTGTGCATTTTAGACACGATGTAATTGAATTCTTTAAAGTTCCAACTAACAATATAAGATACTATTATCCTCTACATTTTTCAAGGTAAAATTTGTAGACTGTAAACACTTTATTTATTAGTTAATGACATAAGAGTCTTGTTGAGTGGTACGTTTGCAAGCTAAGACTTCTAATGGATTATTGTCATGTAATTCATTAGTAATGGAATAAGTTGGGTCACTTAGCTCTACTAGTTCATCTTCTCCAGGTTCCTCAACGTGATGTTGATAATATAACTTAAGTCTTTGTCCACTGCCTAGGAATGTAGTTGAGGAATCATCAATAGGTGATATGAGAATGCTTCCATTATCATGGGGTTGGACAACTAAATAAGGACCTTTCCACCAAGTTGTTAACTTCCCTAGAAATTTATGTCATCTCATATTGTAGAGAAGAACTTTATTACCTATGGAAAAGTGTTTTTTAAAGATACTCTTATCATGTAATGTCTTCATTTTTATCTTTACAATATTTTTCTTGTCAAGAGCATGTAGCCTTATTTTGTCAAGTTTGTAAAGTTGATTAATTTGAGAGGCCTGGTTCATGTCTTCATTAAAATTAAGTTTGGCTAATCATAAAGATTGATATATTTAAGTTCAATAGGTAATAGACATAACTTACCATAAAAAATTAATAAAATGAATATCCTAAACTTGATTTATAGGTAATCCTATAAGCCCAAAGTACGTGTTGCAATTTTTTAGACTAATCCTTCCATTTAGTACATACAATCTTTGATAAGATATTTAAGATAATTCTATTACCATTCTTGACTTGGCCATTTGTTTGAGGATGATAGGAAGTAGCTATCTTATGTTAGATTCCACAAGACTTAAGGAAATTTTCCATTATTTTATTGAAAAAATGGATTTCTTGATCACTAATGATTGCTCGTGGAGTTCTAAGTAATGTTACAACTACCTTAACATCATTTGTTGGGGTGGATTTTGCTTCTACCCATTTGGTGACATAGTTAGTACAAACCAAAATGTATTGAAATCCATTAGATGGTGGAAATAGTCCTAAAAATTCTATACTTGACACATCAAATGGTTTTGTTATTAAAATTAGTTTTAAGGAAATTTGATGTCTTTTTGTTATTACTCCCATTCATTGGCATTTATCACATTCTTATACATACTTATGTGCATCTTTAAAACTTGAGAGCCAATAAAATCCACTTTGTAAAATATAACACTTACTTTTTCATCATTCATCCTTATCCCATCTTTAAAGATAACATGTCTTAATACTATACCACTCATAATACGCAAATGACTCTTTTCCCAACTTAATTTTAAATTTTTATTAATACATCAAGGTTTCTTCATAGGTATCCCCATAGATTGAAAAATCATCCATAAAAATTTCAACATAATCTTCTAACATATCAGAAAATATTGATATCATGGCTCTTTGGAAAGTAGTCAGTGCATTGCAAAGTCCAAAAGGCATTCATCTATAAGAAAAAGTTCCATAAGGACATGTAAAGATTTTTTTATGCTAGTTTTCAGGGGCAATGGCTACTTGATTGTAACCACTAAATTTATCCAAATAATAATAATATTCATGTCCTTATAATTTTTCTACAATTGGATCTATATAAGGTAATGGATGTGAATCGTTGAACTTAGAAGGGGTGGTGGGGGGAAGTTATGAATAAGTTTCCCTAATTGAAAATATTTGAGAAAAAGCACACACACCAAATTTAACATGGTTTCCCAACTTGGGTAGTTCACACTTAGAGGATAGATCACAAGCACACTTTTAGACTTTGTTGCTCTCAAATGTGGTTTGAAGTGTACTACACCCTATACAAGCTCTAAGCTCTACTTTGGAGTGATTTGACACTACAAATCCACTCAATCCCACAAGGTCCCAACAAGCTTAGAAATTGGTTTTCTAGGATCCCACAACCTTTACAACTTGAGCTCTGCTCCAAAGTGTTGTGGCACTACACCAACACCCAATCCTACAAGATTCCAACAAGATCAATCAAGATGTATTCCTGCAATAAGCACATCATCCTCACAGGGCAATAAAAGAGAACAACAATCATAAGGAAAGAATGTAACTAAGTTTGCTAATCATTACACTTTGAGGCACAACTCACTTTGACCAATTACCAATAGACAAATGACTATACAATGAAAAAAATAATGAATATAATTATTTCTTGATGATTACATAATAATAGTACAAAAGCTTGCACATTTCTCAATGAGAATTATGTTTTCTTATAGCCACTATGTTTCCTAAATCACCTCGAAGTTTATGCAATAGCTAGATAAAGGTTACTAAAGATGTCTTCTTTGTGACTGAGACATATTTCTACATCTAGTCTCCATTTTGGAAAGATGTCTTTGTCTGAGGAAAGATCTCTTTCTATCTAGATAGATGTCTATTATTTTGCAGAGATGTCTTCTCCTATGCTACCTTCCATGCTACCAAGATGTCTTCCTTCTCTTGGAGATTTCTTTCTTCAACTTCATTTTTCCTTTGAAATATTCATTCCTTATTCAAAATCTTGTACTTTTGCATGCTCATACAAGTTCTTGATGATGTCAAATTTGCTTGTGAGTCATTTGGTCCTTGTTCATGTTCTTTGAATTCTTGCATGTTCACTTGAGACCTTGTAGATGACCTTCTTCTTTAAGCTCTCCTTTTGTCTAAACTAGTTCGTTCATTTTCATCAATGTAGTCTTCATCTTGGTCTTTGATATCTTCATTTTGACATTGATTTGTAGGTGTCATCTCATCTTGGTCTTCCATGTACTTTGTCCTACAAACACAACAACCACAAAATCATACAAACAACCTTTAACTCCATTTTTCTTAATGTTTTCACACACCAAAAGGTCAAAAATCTCTTCCTTTTTGGTGATGTTCAAAATTTAAGAAAATAGATTAGTAATCATACAAATATCTAGATATATTCATAACCATACTCTTCCAAATTTTGAACAGTAGCAAAAAGGATAAAGCACATTAAGCCTATCATTATATTTTAATAGTATAACCAATATTATAAAAGAAACTCTTCCCTTTGTTGAAAAGAAATTAAAAAAGTCAATATTATTTAATTGTAGCCATAGCATAGTCACAAAAGAGATGCATTGAGCTTCATCTTTATTCAAATAAATCTCCAAGCAACATAAAGCTTTTTCAAAGAGATCCATATTGCTATAATGAATATTATCAATCATTTTCAACCCTTTAGAATAAAGATATGAGTACTTCTTGCTTTCATGAAGTCCATATAAGCAAGAGATGCTTAAGTACTTAAGGGAAGATAAATTCATAGCATGTTGTATTACCATAAGCAGAGAAATCAGGTGAAAAGACATAAACTTAAATATCTAACTTTTATGCTAATGATAAAAATCTATAATTCATTAAGATCTATCCTTTTTTGTTCAAAAATAAAGTTAGAAAGAATAAGCCACAACTAATCCAAACATTAAAAAAATAGGCCTTGTAATTAATGTCTAAGAGAAAATAAAATTTAATGTCAAAGACCAAAGATTAAGCATCAAGTAAAATATCTTAGTAAAACTTATATCTCAAGATTCTATACACATCTCTTAGCATAAATTTCTAAGGGCTGAAAATTTTAAATGAGATAGGAGCTACCCCTTTTCAAAACCCAATTTTTGAGGATCAAATAACCTGTATTTTTTGAACTAATAAACTCATAAGGTAAACCAATATGTCATGATACTATTAGTACTCAAGTCTTACGAAAGCATCATGAAGGTAATTATATGGCAAGAAGGAAAATAAATTCTCATGAAGAAGGAAAAATACCAAATAAAAACAAGTGAATGCCCAAAAATAGCCAAGTAGATTTTTAACAAGATGTTCAAACAGTAACCAAAAGATATTACGAGATTAGATATATTAATCAAGATTTAAGTATACTATTACCTTGGATACTTTACCATACCCTTGCATGACATGAATTCTTGCTCATGTTGGAATGTGATATTTTGCTATTTGAGTATTTCTTGGTAGAAGTCTCCAAAGACTCCCCCTACATTGGCGACCTCCAAGATGATAGATAATGAGGAACAAGCTCCCCCTATACATGTGCAGCTCTTCTTGGACTTTTAATATCACCTTGTATTTTTCAAGGAAGTAAACATTGTAAATCTCTAAAGCACTACAAGTGTAAGTCAACATTAAGATCAAGTGTGGAGACTAAGGTCTCCAATTAATAACATTGGTAGAATCTTTAGAAGCATGTCTTATCTCATAAATGGCTAAAATATCCTAAAGGACGTGAGCTTAGAATTAGAACATGTAAGATTAAAAGAAAGACAAAAACCTAACTAAAGTTATTACAAGATAAAGGCCCAAATGAAATTAATGCAAGTGCTAAACTACATATTTTCATAAATTGCATCAAGCTCAAAATGAATATAAGAGATACTCTAAACAATTATTTCAACAATTTTCTAATCTAGAAATGACCCAAAAAAGTTTTGAACTTTTCAAATCATGTAGTTATTAACTAGTAAGCAAAGAGACGAAAACTTATGTTAAGTTACCTTGCTTGTAGGTGAGAAGAGAAGATTAATGTAGTTTGAGATGAGGTCCCTTTTCATGAATTACCTCCTCATCCTTAGGTTATCTTTCATTAGATCATGTATGTGATGTCTCTATTTGTTCATGTTCTTTATGAAGGAACCCTTGATCACTTGTTGCATCATTTTCAATTCTCCACTTCTCTTCATTATCAACTACTGGTGCCTACACAATTTTCTTACCAAAGCCTTTTTAACAAGAGCAAGCATCAATCTTTTTTTGATCATCATGAGAATAGTTAAGGGTTTGCTTACTACCATAGTTTCTACACACAAATAAAGTATTCTCCTCATGAACAATGTTATCAAACCTAATTGTGCTTGAGCTTGAATTTTCCAATGTTACTTTCTTTAAATTCTTTGGCTGTTTTTCAAGAGACTTCTCTTCTTGAACCTTTTTACAATCCTATCCTTATTTAAAGAGGTTAGTTGTTGAATCACAACTTTTATGTCTAAGATCTTTCCTTTCGCTTCAGTGTGAATAGCATCTAGCTTAGAAATTAAAAATTTCTTTTCCTTCCTAATCAAATAATGTAAAAGAAGATTTTCTTCTTTAAGTTCACCATACCTTTTGTCACACTTACCACCTTGTTCATCCATATGTGAAGAATTTTCATTTGTAAGTGCCATGCATATGAGATTTGAATCTTTGGAAGAATTGCATGCTTCTTCTTCACTTTTCTCACCATCATCCAAACTTGTATAAAAGTTGGTCTTTTCTTATTCCTCATCATTGTATATGTTCTTTGGCTATACCCTGCTATCACTAGGATATTCGGAGGCCATATAGCCTCTTCCTCCACAAATCCAATATTCTATAGAAGAAAAATCTAATTTAGAACTCAAAAAAATTTTACCTCTTTCTCTACCTTTGAATAGATTGGGTCTTTGTTGAAATGTCCCTTTTTTTCTTCTTGTTAGCAATCGTTGTTTCTTTCTTGAGAGAAAGGCAATCTCATCTTCACTACCTTCATCATGCTCATTGAGCTCCTTCTCCTTGAAGGAATTCTTTAGAGTAATGGATTTTTGTTTTTTGGATGGCTTCTTTGCTTATGAGATTCATTTCATAGGTGATGAGAGGACTTTGAAGTTCTTCAAATTTTAGAGTTAAGAAATATCTGATTTCTTCCATCGCTATGACCTTTAGTTTGAACTTTGGTTGAATATTTCTGATCATTTTAATGATAACATCACTCTTGGGAAAATATTTACCTATACCTCTAATAGCTACAACAATATCATTCACTCTAGAGATGTAATATTTTATTTTCTCACCTTCTCTCATTTTGAGTTTATCATATTTACTTTGCAAAACTAATAATATAGCTTCTAAAGTTTGTCAAATTTCTTTGGTCATTTTACATACTTCTACTCTATTAAATTTAGATACATTTAAAGCACAATATAAAAATTATTTTGCTTTTTAATCAAACATGAACTTATCTTGGTCCTCTTGAGTCCATTTGTTTTGAGGCTTGATGATGCCAATGGAGTTGTCGATAGGCGGAGTGTAGCCTTTGAGGATTAACTCCCAAACTTCAAATTCCATGGATTCTAGCTTTCCTATAGGTAAAGTCAAATCCATCAAACATTGATGGCTTTGTATAAGATATCCCCTCCATTACTCACTCTTTGAAGTTGATGATGAAGAAATGTACCAGGCTCTAATACCACTTATGGATCATTGAACTTAGAAGTGGGTATGAATAAGTTTCCCTAATTTAAAATATTTGAGACAAAGCACACACACCAAATTTAACATGGTTTCCCAACTTGGATAGTCCACACTCAGAGGGTATATCACAAGCACACCTCTAGACTTTATTGCTCTCAAATGTGGTTTGAAAGGTAGCACACCCTATATAAGGTTTAAGCTTTGCTCCTAAGTGATTTGATGCTACAAATCCACTCAACCCTCTAAGGTTCTGACAAGCTTAGAAAGTGGTTTCAGGATCCCACAACCTTTAAAACTTGATCTATGCTTTAGATCAACACTCAATCCTGTAGGATTCTGACAAGCTCAATCAAGATGCCTTCCCATAAGAAGCACATACACCCTAAAAGGTAAAAAAAGGAGAACAACAATCATAAGGAAAAAATGCAGCTAAGTTTGTTAATCCTTGCACTTTAAGGCACAGTTGACTTTAACCAATTACAAATAGACAAATGATTATACAATGAGGAACAATAATTAATACAATGATTTCCTGATGATTACACAATGATAGTACAAAATCTTGCACATTTCCCAATGAGAATGATGTCTTCTTATAGCCATTATATTTCCTCAATGACCTTAGAGTTTGTGCAATGTTTAGATAACGGTTACTAAATACATCTTCTTTATGACTAAGACATCTTTCTACATTTGGCCTCCATTTTGGGAAGACGTCTTTGTCTGAGGAAAGATGTATTTTTGTTAAAAAATTCATTTGCTATTTTGCATAGACGTATTCTCCTATGCTACCTTTCATTTTGCTAAGACATCGTCCTTCTCTCGAAGATTTCTTTATTTAGCTTCATTTGTCCTTTGAAATCTTCATTCCTTGTTCACAATCTTGCACTTTCGCATGCTCCTACAAGTTCTTGATGATGTCAACTTTGCTTTTGAGCCATTTGGTTCTTGTCCACATTCTTTGAATTTTTGCATGTTCGCTTGAGACCTTGTAGATGACCTTCTCCTTTGAGCTCTCCTTTTGTCTAAATCAATCCATTCCTTGTCACCAATGTAGCTTCATCTTGGTCTTTGAGATCTTCATTTTGACATTACTTTGTAGGTGTCATCTCATCCTGGTTTCCCATGTACCTTGTCTTCCAAACACAACAACCACACAACCATACAAACAACATTTGATGTAATTTTACTTAATGTTTTAACACACCAAAAGATCAACAATGTAAAATGGTCTTTCTTTATATTTTGATTCAACCTTCTATAATCTACATAGACTCTTCATTTTCCATCCTTTTTTGGAACTATAGTAATGGGCCTTACCCATTCATTATCAACTATTGGATAAATAATCCCTTCTTTCAAATTTTTTAAAATTTCATACTTAACAATTTGTTTTAAGGATGGATTAATTCATCTTGGGGGAGTTCTTACTAGTTTTAAACTGTCCTCTAAATAGATATGATGTTGGCAGATGTTGGATGAGATTCCTTGGAGAAGATCCTCATAACTCCATGTAAATGCCTTAGACTTTCTTTGCAAGACTTCTAAGAATTTTCTTTCGTGCTCATTAGTAAGTTGGGAATTTATTATTATAGGTTTATTATGATCTAGGAAAACATACGTAAGCATTCTAGGTAGTTCTTTAAGATTCAAGGAATATTTATTTGAAGGTTGAATTATCTCTTCAATATTCCCTAAGCCCAAATTCAAAATCTATTCAAGGAGATCTTGTTGTTCCTTAGTTGAGGGATCTAAAGTTCTTTCCTAAAAATTATTCAACACTAATGTTTTCCTATCTTATGCCATTACTGAAGTGGGTAGAGTGTAGAGCATTCTTGCTTCCTTTAAGTCTACATTTAAATTATCTTCATTTACATTATCATATATATTTAGTGTAAAAGTAAGATTAGCAAAGGATATTTGAAGTTTTCACAATCTATAATTAATTACCACATCAACTATAGCTAACCAAGGTCTACGTAATATAATAGGAAAACAATCAGGATCTTTTACTTCCAAAACAACAAAGCCAATTGGGTATTTATCTTTTTCTACCTCAATTATCAAGTCCTCTACTATTCCTATTGTTTTAACATTTGATCCATCAACCAATGATATTTTCATATTTACTCCCTTGATATCCTCTATATCAAGTGACCTAGCTATTTCAAAAGGCATAATATTAATACTAGCTTCTAAACCCAATAGGGCATTCCTAATCACTTGTCCATTTATTTCAATTGGAATGGTAGGAACTCTTGGATCTTGGTATTTTGGAACTTCATGGCTTTTTATCAGTTGAGAAATACNTGGTATTTTGGAACTTCATGGCTTTTTATCAGTTGAGAAATATTGTCAACTAAATAAACTTGTTTAGGAAGTTTTTCCTTTCTTCTCCTAGTGCATAATTTCCTCAAGTATTTAGCATAAAGGGGTATGTCATTTACCACTCATTCCAAAGAAATATGCAAATACAATTCACTAAACATTTTT
Source organism: Gnetum montanum (assembly GCA_015680685.1). NCBI lineage: Eukaryota > Viridiplantae > Streptophyta > Gnetopsida > Gnetales > Gnetaceae > Gnetum > Gnetum montanum. The sequence continues at coordinate 526,662 of MNCI01030541.1, read as the reverse complement.
TCAAGATGGGCTTTAGTTGTGAAATCCTCTTGTAAGTGTTTAGGAAAATGAGGTAAAACTGGTTGTCTAGATAATAATGGTTGTTCTCTTTCCCTAGTTAGTTGATCTTCCTCATTTAATACTTGTGGTTGAACTTCTTCTTATGTCCTTCTCTCCTAAAATCTCACCTTCTTTTGGGGTTTAGGTTCAACTATTTTTCTATTCCTTGTAGTGATGAAATGTAATTGTTCCTTTACCTTCCTCTAAGATGTAGGATTAGGTTCAAGTTGGGATGGTAATTCATTTTTAGTTAAGTTCTAAAATATTCTTCTAGTCTCAGTCATAAACTATCTACTTTCTTCTATGAAGGAATTAAGGCTTTGGATGATTTTATCCAAGTGTTCATTAGTTGGATTCTTAAATGACCTAAAATTATTTTGAGGATATTGTTCTAGGTAAAATGGTTGTTGAAGAAATTTCATTGTTGGTTGGCTCTTATATTGTTGAAAAGCCTTTACTGACTCTTGCTTTTCCTCTTGATAATATAACAAGATTGGGCAGGTTGTATGGTCATGTTGGGGACTATCACAAATGTTGCATGTTTCACTTTGAATTCCATGAACTTGTTTCTTAATCAATCATGCCAACTCATCCACTTTTTTATTTAAATGTTCTATTTGTTGAGTCATGCCTTGCATAATGTTTGGTTTTGGCATAATGAATCTATAATCCTCTAAACATCTTCTGGTGTCACATTTAAAATATTTCCTCCACATTCAAAGTCAACATTTTACCTACAATAAGGTACTAAGCCTTATACAAAGATTTGAATTAATTGATGGGTTGTAAATCCATGGTTTGGATTCTTTAAACATAATCCTTTAAATCTATCAAAGTTACTCTCATACTCTTCATTCTCATGTTACATAAAGCTTATTAATTGCTTCCTCAATGAATAAAACCTATCATTAGAGAGAAATTTTTGTAGAAAAGCATTCTTAAATTCATCCCATGAACTAATTTTTGTTCTATTGGTTTATAGCCAAAAATCATCTTTTTCCTTCAAGGTTGATTTAAAGGCAATCATGTTAGTTCTATCGCTGCTTTGAGGTGCTAACATGGCTAATGTTGTTTCAAATTCTCTTTGTGAGTAATTGAATCCTCATCATTTTTCCCTTAAAAGATAGGTAATAAATGAATATTTTTGACTTCTACACTACCTTAGGGAGACTCTAGGACCTCAAGTTTGGACCTCTAGATGCTCCAAAATCCAATTTCTCTAGTTTTCAGGTTGAGGGTTCCTTTTTGGTTCCTTGAATATAATGGTCCTTAAGGTAGAATAGATGTCCTTTGATTCAATAAATCTTCTAGAGGTTTTCCTAGGTAGGTTTGTCTAGCTAGAATATTGAAGCTTAAACTACCAAAGGGAAGAGGAATTAAACTAAAACCAAGAGGACGAGGTGTATGGTGTGAAGATGATCCCATTCTGAAAGTGGTATTTATGGATCGTTGAACTTAGAGGGGCTAGGGAGGGGGGGATAAATAAGTTTTCCAAATTAAAACATAAAGATATAAAGCACACACACCAACTTTAACATGGTTCCCTAACCTGGGTAGTCCACACTCGGAGGGTAGATTGCAAGCACACATTCGAACTTTTTTGCTTTTAAAATGTGGTTGAAGGATCCACACCCTATATAGTCTTCAAGCCCCACTCTAAAGTGTTGTACCACAGCACCAATCACTCAACTTCACAAGGTCTCACTAGGCTTGGAAATGTGGTTTTTACAACCTTTACAATCTTGAGCCTTACACCAAAGTGTTGTACTGTAGCACCAACAACTCAATCTCCTAGGATCCCAAAAAGCTCAAGCACATTAACCTTGCAACCCAACAAGAACAAGAATTACAAGGGATAATTGCAACTTAGTTTTCTAGTCCTTATATAGTTAGATATAACACAAATGCCAAAATGATAATACAATGAGGAGGAATAGAGAAGTTAATGATTACAAATGATTATACAATGAGAACAACAAGGCTTGCACTTTTCCCAATGCACATCAATTCATCTTATAGCTACAATATTTTTAAATCCATTGTGGAACTCATGCAGTGGCTATTCAATGGTCATTAATGATCATGAGAGATGTCTTCTTCATGCCTAATACATCTCCTTGAATTTACCTTCAATTCTAAGAAGACATCTTTGTTTCATGAAAGACGTCTTTTTGAAGTATCCATTCTGGAAGACATCTTTTTGGTATTGGCCTTCATTTGGTAAAGACATCTTTTGTGATGAAGACATCTTTGCTTAGAGAAAAATTTCTACTATTTCTTAAAGATGTCTTTGCCTGAGATTACTAGAATTCTGCCAAGATGTCTATTGTTTCCTAGAGACGTCTTTCTTCCACTTTCTTTGTCTTTTGAATTTATCATTCCTTATCCATACCCTTGCTTAATCTTATCCTACAAGCATAATAATCATAGACATGCAAACAAACTTTTCTTCCATTTTTCTTAACATTTTGACATACAAAAAGCAAAAGGTTCACAATCTTTCCCTCTTCGGTAATTTCCAAAACTTAAGAAAATGGGTTAGCCTTGTCCTAATAATAATGCACAATACTTCTTCCCCTTTTTGGACATAACCAAAAAGTTCAAATAGATATATATAGATAAATATAAAAAAATCATCATAAAAGATATTCTATGAAAATCATAAAGACATATAAATTCCTATGGTAGCTAAGAATTAGGATAAGCATGGAGAGTCAATAGTACATAAGTTACGCGTAAGAAAACTTAATAGACCACACAGAGATAACTGGAAAACACACCATCTATCCATAATCATCTACAAATTATTTTATAGCAAACTGTCTAGAAGCATCTTAGAGTACAACTATCCATAGATCAATCACCTATGTGCAAAGTCTCAAAATCATAGATGTGAGAGCAAAAAATGTCTTATCCTTTTTTATCATCAAAAGGTGGAACAAACAACCTGCCGAGGTCTTAATCACTAACCTTAGCAACATCCTTAGACTCAAAATCCACTACTTTTTGAGATGGATGATAAGTCTCCTCCTCATCGCCATCAATGTTGGTGCTAGGAAAACTAGATTTCTAAGTGTTTTCATATGAGGATTCAACCTATTGCATTGGAGCCTACCTAGGACAGAGCTTCACTTGAAACTGAGAGAAAGCTAATGAAGCTTTTGAAGCTGGTAGCTGCTAAACTAGGACCCATTGGGATGTGGTCCCAAAATTTTTCTCCATAGCCTATTACTCAAAAGAGCTAGGATCATCAACAAGGGGTAGAACAGTGTGAGTAGGTGGGACTGGATCATGGTGCTTTGACTACTACATGGAAGCATCGTACTTCCCTTGGACACTAGGTGGGGATGTCTCTAGCTCAAAATCTAACTCCATCCTAGAGTCATATGTTCATGAGGGACCTACTACTAAAGAATTTCATGGACAGATAGAAGCATCCTCCTTATTGTCAAAGATAGGAGGAGTGGTAACCTCCTCAAATACCTATCCATCATAAGGATGAGGAATCCCTACTTTATCTAAACTCTTATGCAAGTAAGAGAGGTTCCTTTCAAGCTTCCCGATGACACAGGCAAAGGGCTGAAATAGCTTCTTCAAAGAAGAACGAATTTGAGCACCAAAGGATTTTGATCATTACAATTATGGAGAAGCTTCCTTCTTTTGTTTCGAAGGTCTGGTGCTGGGTCCCATTTTTTCTGCATGAGAAGAACTCCTCTTATCAATGTACTCACTAAGACTATGCTTGCATTTAAGAAAAGGCAACTCTAGAATAGGTACATCCCTTTAGCAAATCAATAGGCTAATGAGAGAGGGATGTCCAAGGATCCTCTTTTTGGCATAGAGACTCAAAATGTCTTGACAAAGAGTGTGCCTTAGATCTAATGGTAATCTTGTAAGTAAGTAATACAATACAAAATGTTGAGGTGGCAACAGATAATTGTAACCACCTCTCTTCATCATTATGTTATATAAAATAATAAGTGATAAGGTTGAGGCATTAGAGTCATCTTGCTCTACTCAATATGATCCCTATCAAATGTCATATCTCTCCCAAATAAAACATCACAAAATTCATCATGAGCTACAAGCATTATGCCATTGGTGTAGATATCATGCATAGAATCAATGGTAACCCTAAATACATCAAAAATAGAAATACCTAGGAGTGCATTGACAATTTAAGAAGATATTTCAATAATAATTTCACCAATAGTGGATGTGAATGCCCCAAAAATAGCATCAAAAATAACAATATTACAATAGAATTCTCTAATAATCACTTTAGGGACAAGAAAATTCATAGAAATGAAAGTTTTCCATTTCAAAAGCGTGAAATAATCTAATAGAGCTTGTTGTCTATGAAGTAGGAAATTAAGAGAATGCTTAGAAATAATAGTAGTGGTTCTTATAACTTCAAACCTATGCTAAGTACCTGTACTTCAAAACTAGGGCATGTATGAAGGCCACACAGTGCTAGAACTTCCTCTTGCATGTTTCTTGGATGGATTTCTGGATGTACCAATCTTCTTATGGGCCATGTCTACCAACATTTCCATGAATGGTGGAGCCCTAGTCATCTTTGTGGGGTCTCTAAGAAGAAATATGATAAAAATAAGGATCTTTATCTTTTATAACTATGGGAAAACAAGTGCTTTTAATGAAAAAAGAGACATCTTTTTTGCATGTTAAAAATACAATAGATGTCTTTCATTTACCAAATATTTCTTTCCCACAACAATAAAAATATCAAAGAGACATCTTTGTTGTTTCGTATATGTCTTTGCAGAGATGTCTTTCACTTTTGAAAGATGTCTTTCATCAAAAATCAAGGTGAGGTTTTAGAAGGTTGCCATTATTCTATAGTCTTAATGAAACCTTGAAAACAAAAAGAGAAACTTACCTCTTCCTACCTATCATGTTGTCGAAAGGTGATGGAGTTTAAAGAGCTAAATAATGTGTCCCCTCTTTTGAGGAATGTCCCTTGAATTGAACTTTCCCAATGTCCAATGCATGACTTCCTCTTACAAATTTGTTGGTGAAAGTGTCTTGATGCCCTTGGTCCCATTTAATTCTCCATTCCTTTTTAATAGCCTTGGTCCTTTAAGTTAACTTCCAATCTTCTTTGTGATCTTGCATAAAACACTTTCTTGATGCACTTTGATAAAGCCAAGGAGTCTTGTGATATGCCCATGTATTCATATGATAAAACTTTAGATTACACTCCCATTGTGTATGTCTAATCTTGTTACAATAATAACATCTAATTCTCCTATTGAAAAATGAATAGAAGAACCAAGCCTTTGAGGAGTTTTATGTTGGATAGGAGCTTCCCTTGATGTAGAGTCCTTGTTTCTTGGAGGTTCCTTTAGATGGGATGAAGGTTCTTCTTCTTGGTGGTAGTGTCCAAGTCCGCTTTTGTCTTATAGACTTCTTCCTTATCTGAGAATCATTTGAAGAGACTCTTTTCCTTTAGTTAGTCTTTCATTCACTAGCTTAACATCAACAAGTTCTTCTTTCATTTGCTCACATGATCTAGTTAGTACTTCATTCTCAACCTTGAGGTATGAGAATTATTTATTAAGATCAGAAAGAGTTAAGTCTAATGAGGATATTTCTTAATCTTTACACTTGACTTGTTTATTTAACTTAGTGCAAATATTTTGAAAATTTAAAAGTTCTTTACATAATAAATCAAACCTCTCATTTTCATTAAGTTCATCTTCTGATGAATCGCCTACAGTAAGGGCCATGCAGATGAGATGAGAATTTTTGGCATCTTCCTCTACTTCTTCATCAGTCTACTCCCCATCATCCCAACTTGTATAGAAGTTGGTTTTCTTAACTTCTTTAGTGGATTTTTTCTTCAAATGCATCCTAAAACTACTAGGGCATTCAGGATCCATATGGCCTCTACCACCACACATCCAACATTCTACAAAAGAGAAATCTAAATTAGAATTTAAAAAATTCTTACCTCTTATCCTACCTTTGGTTTGATTAAATCTTTACTAGTGTGTTCTTGTGTTTCTTTTATTGATTAATTGCTATAGATTTCTTGTGAGAAAGGTAATCTCATCTTCATTTCCCTCATCATTTTCATTGAGCTCCTTCTCCTTAGAGGTAGTCTTCAAGGCAATAGGTCTTTCTTGAATAGCTCATTCTCTTATGAGATTCATTTCATAGGCAATGAGAGCACTTTGAAGTTCCTTGAATTTTAAAGTTGAGAAATCTCTGATTTCCTCCATGGCTGTAACCTTTGGTCTAAAATCTAGTTGTAAAGTTCTAATAATTTTTATAATTACATCACTTTTGGGTAAATTCTTTTCTATCCCTCTAATTGCTACAACAAGATTGTTAGCTCTAGAAAGATAATCCTTGATTTTCTCATCCTCTTTTTATCATATTCACTTTGGAAAACTAAAAATTTTGATTACTTAACAATAAAGGTGCCTTCATAAGTAGCCTCTAAATTTTTTCAAATTTCCTTGGCTATTTTATATCCTACTACCCTATTAAATTCATATTTATTCAATTCACAACATAAACAAATTTTCACTTTTTAATCAAACATGAACTTATCCTTTTCTTCTTGAGACCATTTTTTGTAGGGCTTGATGATGTTGGTAGTGCTATCAACAAGTGGAGCGTAGCCTTCTAGGATTAACTCCCATACTTCAAACTCCATAGACTTGAAGAATCCTTGCACCCTAGCTTTCTAGTAGGTGAAGTCAAATCCATCGAACATGGATGGCTTTGAGTAGGATGTTCCCTCCATGGTTCACTCTTGAAGTTGATAATGAAACAAAGAGTACCAGGCTCTGATACCACTTATGGATCATTGAACTTAGAAGGGATGACATAAATAAGTTTCCCAAGTTAAAACTTAAAGATACAAAGCACACACACCAAATTTAACATGGCTCCCCAACTTGGATAGCCCATACTCAAAGGGTAGATCACAAGCACACCTCTAGACTTTTTTGCTCTCAAAATGTGGTTGAAGGATCCATACCTTGTACAATCTTCAAGCCTTTCTCTAGAGTGTTGTGCTATAGCACCAATCACTCAACCCCACAAGGTCCATTAGGCTTGGAAATGTCATTTCAACACTTACATAACCTTTACAATCTTGAGCTTCACACTGGAGTTTTGTACTGCAACATTAACAACTCAATCCCACATGATCTCGACAAGCTCAAGCACATCAACACCACAGCACAACAAGAATAATAATTACAAGGGATAATTGCAACTCAGTTTTCTAATCCTTGTACAATTAGGTACAACACACCTTACAATGCCAAAATGATAATATAATGAGCAATAGAGAATTCAATGATTACAAATGATTATAAATTAAGTACAACAAGGCTTACACTTTTCCCAATGCACATCAAGTCTTCTTATAGCTACAGTGTTTCTAAATCCATCTTGGAACTCATGAAATGGCTAGCCAATGGTCATTAATGATCATGAGAGACATCTTCTTCATGAATGAGATGTCTCTCTAAATTTGCCTTTGATTCGAGGAAGATGCCTTTGTTTTTTGAAAGATGTTTTTCTAAAGTCTCCATTTTGGAAGACGTCTTTGTCTTATGGAAGACATCTTTTTGGTACTAGCCTTCATTCAATGAGGATGCCTTTCTGTGATGAAGATGTCTTTGCCTAAAGAAGATTTTGCTATTTCTTGAAGACATCTTTGCTTAAGATTACTCTAATTATGCCAAGATGTTTGCTGTTTTCCAAAGACATCCTTCTTCCACTTTCTTTATCTTTTAAATTCATCATTTCTTGTCCATAGCCTTGCTCGATCTTTTCTTACAAGCACAACAACCATAAACATGAAAAAAAACTTTTTGTTATAGAAATAAAGGCTAGTGGTGTAGATGGAGTTTGTAAAGTCAAAGCATTTATTGGTTGGGTAGTTCCTCTAATTGTGGTTACATAAGTTGATATTGCGGTAGCATTTAGATTTTGAAATTCTACCCCCATAGTTGAACTCATGGTTGATATTGTAGTAATTGAAATATCAAATAGAGGATTGATAGATGTAGAAAAATTATATTGTGTTTTTTCCTTTCCTACTCTAAAATTTTGCTTTGCCAAAGAGGAAGAAGAGTCAAAATTTAATTTTATTACTTCCTCTTAGGTTTGTTTTAAATTGACTTATGTATATTTGTAAAGACGAAGTGTGCTCTTAGAGGATTGAATACTAGTTGGCTTTCTTGGTCGTTTTGTTGATTTCATTTAACAAGCACACTCTTCATTGGTACATTCATAGGCTACTATACCTAAGATTTTACAAATTGATTTGATAACTCCTACTATTGATGCTTTAATTACAACTTTCTTAATAGTTTCTACTAGGTGTGCAATAAGAGGAGCTGATTCCTAGGATTTTTCCTTATTTTTAAATTTCTTTATGTAAGAAAAACAATTAAAAGAAACCATTTCTCAAATCACTCAAATGAAAGAAACAAAAAAAATCAAAATGTATATAAAAAATATGAAATTACAAAATAAAATTAAAAAATACATAATCCTTGATGATAATTAACTTTGTTGGCTTCACTGGAAATAATGCCAAATTGATGAGCCAGCCAATGTTCGGTGCTAAGTTACCTTAGTAGTTATCTTCATTGAAAAAATTATCACCTCTTCTGTGACTAACCCGCAAGTTGTATCTATGGAGGAACAATTCAAAGTCAAAAATATCATCAAGAAAAATAATGATTAGATTTGAATTCAATCAAAAAGGCCACACTTATGATTGTCACTCATAAGTAAAATCAACAAAACTTCACCTTAACTTCTAACATTAAGTTCAAAGATGAAATCAACTAATTAAACCAAATTAAAATTAAATAAATTTATCATTAATACCAAATATCACAAATGAGACATCACCTAATTTGTGAGCCTACTTTGCTACCTCCACATTGCAACAACTTCCCAACCCTCGTACATTAATGATCATTGATCATCACAAAGTAGCAACACTCTTCCTGAATAATTTAAATGCAAAAGATGATTCAATTTGATGTGAGTTTTCTCTTGCATTTCTCCTCCCCTTCTCATACATCAATGTCATTATTTATACTAAACAAATTTACAACAATGTTTAAAAATAATCATTTTAATAATGTATTGGTATTGAAGAATCTAATACCCATCTATTCAAATTGATGCAAACTACCAAGTGTGGCATCCTTGATCACTTGGATTAGCATGGAATTTGATGAAAGCAATAGAAGAGGCATGCTAGCCACAAATGAGTGGTGGCCATGGCTTTGCTAGGGTATGCATGTTTTCCATAATCGAATGGTGCCAATCAAAGACCTCTACCCATCATGTTCATGTTCTTACCACCCTTGCTCACCAAAAAACAAACATTCCAAATGGGACACACTTAGGTCCGACCACACATCTTTATCATGTGTGATGCTCCACGTGTTTACCCATCATCGTTGTCCCTACTAGCACCTTGTGCTCATCCATATGAACATCCTCAATCATAAGCCTTGGCCACTATAGAAGTGACCTTGCTGTGTAGTGACCAAAAACGTCGATGGCTGGAACATTGAGGGGTTTGTGGGGTACAACCTCAACCCCACCTTCATGCAAGAGCCTTGCTGGAAAATGCAAGTACATTACCCTAGATGGTCTTCTCAATTGAATAGGTACTTTGCCAACAGCAACTGGGGTATTGGGTGTGGTTAGCCGAAATGCAAGTGTTGACATTGTGAAATAATGCTAAGCGTTCTAATGGTTTTTTCGGTAGTACCAGGGCCTTCTAAGCCTAAGCGTAGAGACATTTCCTAGTGCGAGAATGATGGTGCAAATGTGCAAAAATGTGGAAAGTAGCAAGAAGATGTGAATGCAATGCTAAAATGTCAAAGAAAAATGCATCAGAAATGCTTAAAATTGCAGAGGAGCTTAAGAGGGAGAGAATGGCACTTCCCAAAATGGGGAGTTTAGCAATTACAAAAGAGATGTGAGACGGTACATGGTGCATAGATAGGTGCAGTAGTAGTGTAGCCATAATCTTTGGGGTATCCTAGGGTGAAGATCGATGTCCGCTATGAAGTCTGTGCCTGCTGGGTTGGTTGTCGTGGTGTCCTATGGGCTGCAGTGCACTATGGTGCTGAATGGGATGCAAAGGTATTGCCAAGGTGCTGATACACTCTAGTATACAAGGTGCTCAAGGTGCCTTCAGTGCCAAGTGGTACTCTAAAAATGCCAACTACTGCTTGAATTTACCAACCGAATGTTTCAAGATGCCTCCCACTAAAATGGAATTGCCAACCCACCAACTAACATGTGAAATGCAAGGGTATTTATAGGGTTAGGGTTAGCATGGAGTGTTGGTTGAGTGTCACATGGAAAAGGGGGTAGATGAGGCTACATTGATCCTAGCTACACTAACCCTAGGTGAGAAACTAGTGCAATGCTCTGTTGTGCTCCAATGGACCCCAAGAGCTTGCCAGATTGTGACTATGCTACCAAGATTGCATGTTCCAAAGTCAAAAAATACTGCAATGTACCTGCAAATAATGCAAAATAGTGCAATTTGGAGGCTACACTCTAGGACTACACTCTCCCCTCGTTCAAAAAAGATTGAGCGTAGGTACAATTTGGGGCAATTGCAAGGTGCAAAAGAGATGCAAATTGTTGATCCTACTTGTCGAAAGAGTGAAGGACTATGTTGAGCTCTAGAAGTTTTTGGAGGTAGTTCCATGTTGCTACGCGACCTATGCTCTAGAGTAGCCCAACAGTTAGGCAAATTTTGTAAAAAACTTAAGTCCAGAACTACTACACTTACTACACTCATGAGTGTAGCAGGATGGAATAGGGCATAGCATGAACACTTAGAAAAATCTGGTTAAAATTGCAATCCTTATTCTTGCTACACTAGCTACACTCTAGAGCATAGCAAGCAGGGTAGCCTTAAGAGTTAGAAAATTTGCCAAACTGTTTCTTCCATTCTAAGCTATCTTGACAACTTTTGGTTTGACACTCATGCAAACTTGCCACTAGAGTGTTGCTACACTCAAGAGCATAGCAAGATGAATGGAACCATAGTAAGGCACTTGGGACAATTTTTGTGGCCATTGTTGGCACTTAGAAAATTTTGCAAGCCTAGTTCTATACTGCATGCTATGCTAGCTATGCTCTAGAGTGTAGTCCCAACAATTTATCATGGGTTGAAAACTTAGAACAAATTTGCCTGATGTTGACACTTAGGAAAATTTGCAGTTGCGGTGTTGTAGCCCAAATTTGATGGTGTTTCATTCATCCCTCTTTGTCGAAATTTGGAGGAGTGACCCAAGAGATGTTGACAAAGAAATCAAAACACCACAGCAAACACGACACCAACATTGCTCATTGGTACCTAATCGGAGGGTGCTTCTCCAAGCTCAAGAGTGCTAAAGGAAATGGTGTGCTAAGGGTAATGGATGTAGGAAATTTTCTTGGGATAGCAAGGGAGGAATGAGATGTAAATAGTGTATCATGCTACAAGATGCAAGATCAACACGGCTAACCATGATCATGGCACCAAGGTGGCTTGTTGCCAAAATGATGGACTCTCTTCAAAGTGCTTGTGAGAGAGCTTCCACCCATAGCACTAGAGTGGCTTACCCCTACCATGTTGGCCTCTCGTTGAAGTGCTTATGAGAAAGCCAATGCGAATTCAAGGTTGGACTGGTTGCAAAATTGCAACCTTGCTACTTTGATTGGGGACATGTTTTGCCCCATTTTTTGTGAAATGCTAGCTACAAGATGCTTATCATTAAGTGGATTGCATGTCACTCAACAAGCTTTGCTTAGAAGTAACTACATCACATCTATGGAATAGGTGTTTCCTCCCTAGGATGAGTTGCATTACATCCACTTAGGCTTTGACTAGCCCATAGAGGCTTCCCATGGGACAAGTTGCATTACGTCTGTCATGGGTTTTGCGGTTGACTGAAAGAAGGATGTCATGTGCATCAAAGAAGCTTGCAAGGAAGGCTAGAAACTGTAAGGTAAAGGGATAACTGCAAGTAGGCTATAGCGGGATAATAAGGATGTGCACTCTTAAGAGGCCTGGTGAGTCCAACCAAGCACATGAAAGCAATGTGGTGCCTTGTTACTATAATGAAACGTATCTTTGAACGATCACCTTTGGGGCTTCATCTTACAAACACAACATAGAGAAGACAACAAAACAACCACACAACGTGAGATGAGAGAAAACTACTAGTTGCGAGGGCACTGCAAGTGCCATGAGTGCTAGGCTAGTTGCAAGGGCTTGCAATGCCAAAGCAGAAAGGCTATTGTAGGCGCCAGAGCTAGAAGGCTACAAAAGCTCTAGTAGCCACATCGAAAGTGAGCACACAAGGAAGGCTGGAAAAGGGGTTGGGGGCAATGTCAATGCGAGTGCTCGAGACTCCATACTCAGGATAGGAACTTGGAAATCTAGAAAATGGTAAGAGGCCAAGTTTCTAGATGTGCTTCCAAGCCCAAGCAATGGTGAGGGCTAGAGGATGGTAGTATTGTGGCTACACCACAATACTACTGGGACTCCAGTGGGTGGTGTTGATGATGAGAGCTCTGACCAATAATGAAATACCCAAGGCTGGTGATGCTATTGGCGTAGCCTAGGGGTGGTACTATTGGCAATGGTGGTAGTAGCTCTAGAAGGTCAGAAAAATGCCAAGGGTAGTAATGCTACAAATGTTCTAGAGGTTTTTTCTTAATGACGTGAACATCATTCTAGAATTGCAATGCCCCAGCACACCTTACCCATGAGGTGTGCGTAGATGACGGAGGATCGAAAGTATTCGCACTCACTTGTTTGCAAAACTATGCATGTTGAGTTGTGTGTGGTGAACCGCAAATCTATTTTAAGGTCTTAGCAGGCTGTTAACATAGTTTAAGGTCTTAGAAGACCATGATGTGCTAATTTAAGGTCCTAGTAGACCATGGTGCACTAGTTTATAGTCCTAGCATATTGTCGTGTGCTAGTTTAACGTCATAGTGAATAGTGGATGTTGTACAAGTTTAACATCATAGCCCAGGGATGTTCTATGCTATTTTATAGTCATAGTGGACTACCTATGCTAGTTTAACATCATAGTTGATGCTCAGTGCTAGTTTAATATCGTAGCGGATGATATGTGCCAATTTAACATAGTAGTAGATGAGTTGTGGATGCCAATTTAATGTTGTAGCCCAAGGATATTCTGTGCTAATTTATAGTCATAGAAAACTAGCTATGGATGCTAGTTTAACATCGTAGCAAATAATTTATGCTAATTTAACATCATAGCAAATGAGCTATGGGTGCCAGTTTAATGTCGTAGTCTAAGGATGTTCTGTGTCAGTTTATAGTCATAGCGGACTAGCTATGGATGTTAGTTTAACATTGTAGCCCAAGGACATTCTGTGCCAGTTTATAGTCATAGTAAACTATATGCTCACCTTGCTTTTATTGATGTGGCACTGCATCTTAGGCGTAGTAAGGATTTAGGTAGGAATTGTTGACTGAATTGGCAAATTTGTTACTATCCAAATCAACAAGCTTGAATGCTCCATTGTCTTAGGCCTTAGTGACCAAGAAAGGCCCTTCCTAGTTGGTTGAGAATTTGTTCATGAGTTCAAGAATGGACTTGAGAACTAAGTTCCCCCTCCTAATTGGGTGTTGATGCTAATTATGGTAGTACTTTTTCCATTGCTTCTCTTGGTACGATTAGATGTGATCAAGTGTTTGCATGCACTCCTCCTCTATAGACTCGAGATCAATGATTCTCAACTCATTGTTCTAAGTCTCATCAATGAATCTCAAGAGGATTACATGAAGTGATGGGACGTGCAATTCAAGAGGAAAAATTACTTTATACAATATACAAGGCTATATGGCATCTTACCTATCATTATTTTTCATGTTGTGCGGTAGGCCCATAGTGCGTAGACCAGCTACTCGTGTCATTGTCACTTGCTACTACTAAGAATCTTCTTCAAAAAGTTGATGATGACCTTGTTTGTGGCCTCCACCTGGCCGTTCACTTGCAAGTAGTATCTCAACGAGAAGGAATGCTTAATGCCAAGGTATGTGTAGAAGGCTTTGGTCTCCACACTAGTAAACTATAACCCGTCCGTGACAATGGTCATGGGCAGGCCAAATTGGGTCACTATATTATCAAGGATGAATTTACAAACCTGTTGCGATGTTGTCTTCCTAAAAAGAATAGCTTCAACCCATTTGGTAAAGTATTTGGTTGTGGGTATGATGAAGCTATGTCCTACGGAGGACTTAGGCATGATAGGCACTATGATATCCAACCCCCAACGTTGGAATGGCCATGTGATCTATGTGGTGTGTAGTTCAATGGGTGGCACATGTATTAAGTTGCCATGCCTTGACACACATTGCATGTCTTGACCTTGGAAATGCAATTTTGCTCCATGTAAGGCCAATAGTAGCCTAAGTGTCTAATTTTCAATGCCATTGCCTAGGGTGCTATGTGGCCTCTACATAGTCTCTTATGGACTTGATCAATAATTGTTTACACTTTTCCATCATTAATGCAGGTTAGTAGTATGTCATCATAGGATCTATGATAAATCATGCTATAAGCTACAATGACATACTATCATGACTATTTTCACACTACATCCTTTTGGGTACTGGTTAGATGTTGCAAAGGCCAACCTGTTGAAGATACACCTTAATGTTGTCATACCGTTCTTGTGCATGAGTTGTGCTTGATGTGGCTATCGATGCAATGTCAATTACTTGCATGAAGGCCTTGGTGTAGTCCATTATTGAAGTGGGCAAGACATGAAACATGTCAAGTGTAATGCTTAAGGCTAATGTGGCTAATGCATCAGCAATAGTGTTCTCGTTGTGGGGGATGTGCCAGATATCTACAATTGCAAACCATCAAAGAAAGTGCTTCACCAAGTCACAATAATGTTGTAAATGTTATGCTTTACAAGTGTAAACCTCTGTAACTTGGTTTATGACTAACTGTGAATCACCTCAAATTGCTATATTTTGGATTCCTAGGTCACAAGTTACTATAAGACCTCTAAGGAGACCCTCATACTTTGCTATGTTGTTAATTCAAGGGAATGTGAAACTATATGTGAAGGGTCAAATCTCCCCAGAGGGAAGCATTATGATAGCAACAGCACTACCTCCTTGAGAGGTTGAAGTGTTATCAAAGTATAAGATTGCCTCAAAGTTGGTAGGCACTTGGCTTATACTACTAACATGCTTGTCTGGGAATTTCGGGTCTATTTTTGTTTGATCATTTATTGGTGAAGCTATTAGTTGTGTGGCTATTAATTGACCTTTGGTTAATGCTTGCACTATGTAATGTAGGTCAAACTTTATGGTTATTTCTTTCCACTGTGAAATTAGGCTACTTTCGTAGATGTTCGTTGTGATTGCCCGAAGTACATTATTTTTGCATATGATGTTTACCTAACTACGAAAAGACATAATGCCTTCACTTTTTAAGCACAAAGACTAAGGCTAGGTAGTTCTTTTTCACATCATTATATTTTGCTTCATGGGCCACTAACGCATGGCTTAGGTAGTATACAGGGACCTCTGAGCCATCGTCTCACTTTTGGAAAAGCAGAGAAGCAATGGACATGTCGAAAGTTACAAGGTATATGTAAAAAGGTTTATCTCTTTGTAGAGGGTAGATAGTTGGAAGCTAAGCCAACTCCTATTTTAGGTTGTCAAATGCCTTTTGGCATTGAGCTGTCCACTCGAAGTGGACTCCCCTTTTGAGTAAATGTTGCATTGGTCATAGCTTATCAGTTAATCATGTGATAAAATGACGTATGAATTGTAATCTGCCTTGTAACCCATGTAGCTCCTTAACGTTAGTTGGCGATGCTAAGTTAGTGATGGCCTTAACCTTATCAAAGTCTATGCATATACCTACTTCTAATACCACAAATCCTAGCATGCAACCCATCTTAACACTAAAGACACACTTCTTAGTATTCAGCCTAAGGTCATGTCTAAGGCAACATTTGAGTATACAGTCTAAGTCATCTATGTGATCATGTGCCATCTTGGATTTAACTATTATGTCATCAACGTAGTCATTGAGAAAGTCTAATAAGTATTCACTGAAGATGTACGTCATGACACATTCGTACATTTCTCCTATGTTCTTTAGTCTGAAAGCATCATTGTATGGCAAAATGTACCCTAGGGAATCATGAAGGTTGTACTGAGTTGGTGCTTTGGGTTGATCTAAATCTGGTTGTATCTCGAGAACCCATCCATGAAGGATAACAAGGCATGAACAACCATAGTATCAACTAGTTGGTCGATGCTAGGCAATAGAAAATTATCTTTGATGGTCACTTTGTTTAGGTACCAAAATTCTATGCGAATGTGTATGCTTCCATTTTTCTTAGGTACAACCATGATGTTGGAAATCCAATCTGCATAGTCGACTACCTAGATGAAATTAGCCTTGTAGAGCTTGGTGATTTTATCACAAACTGCCAACGCCACCTTAGGCCTAACCTTACAAGCTTTCTGTTTAACCAATTTTATGCAAGGATTGAGGATGATGTTGTGCTACACTATGCAAGGATCTAAGCTTGGCATTTTCTCGTAGGACCATGCAAACACCTTGATGTTTTCATTGAGAACTTTGATGATGCTTTGGGTGTGCTGAGGCTTTAGGAGGAAACTAAGTTTCAATGTCTTCACCTTGTCACTAAGTGTTGCTACAAGGACTTTGATAAGGAAATCCTTAGTGATGTCACCTACCTTTAGATTAAGATCCCTAACTAGATGGTTGGGCCAATCTACAAATGTTACATAGTCATCATAGGTTGGGGACTCAAGGTCTAGGCATTAGGCATCGATGCATCAGATGAGGTTACCATGAGGTCCAATGAGGATCAGGGGTGAATGAAGATGCTCATATGATCTCATGTTGTAATCCTATGACATATCCTATAAAACACCCAGAAAGAATGTCAGGCTGCACCTATCTTAATAGAGTCATAATGCATAAAATGAGGAAAGCAATGCAATGAGAAATTGCCTAAATGTGCAAAAGTAGATTTAGAAAAGTAAACATGTGAGCTAGTTTCAGGCCTTGGCAAGCCATGGATTGATAGTTTAAGGTCTTAGCGAACCATCATTTGCCAATTTAACGTATTAGTGGATCATTGTTTATGCAAGATGCATTGGTTCAAGTAGGGTAGAGAGTATCTAGAACATGGAATTGGGCTGAGCATTTGCTTGGCAACTAGAAAAATCTTAGAAAATTTTCTAAGTCTGGGAATCATTAGAAAAAGTTCAAAAAATTTTCTAACTCTAATTGCTATGCCCACCCCTTGCTACACTCACCTCCTTACTACACTCCACAAAAAACCAAGAAAATTTGCCAAAGTGTTGATGCGCTAGTGTGGTAGGTGGCACATTTAATTACCCCAAGGGGGGTATATATGCATACTTTACCAAGGGATATACTATAATTTTTCAAAGTGAAAACAAGAAATTATAGAACATAGAATGGTTAGAGTGAGGTGTGGAGCCCAGAGCATTGCAAGAAGAGTAAAGCGCCAGAGCGTAGCACTAGGATGATGTGCTATAGTGACTATCAACACCCTGGACTCACCAATGTGAAAGAGGGAAGATGAGCCATGGAACACCTACTGTGTATGTAGGTGAAGGAGAGGAGAGTGCCACTAATCTCCAAGTACACTTGCTATGCTTTCCTCCTTGTAATCATTTTTGTTTCTTCATATTCTTCTTTTCCTTGTCTAGCGTTGGGGTTTGCATTCTAGGGTGGCCTACCTTGGTAGGGCATGTTGCCGCCTTGGCCACCATGGTGGCCATGGCCAAAGAGAGAAGACATGTGCATGGGTTGTGGCTCTATGTTAGCATTTTTTTTTTGATTTTCTATTTGTGTCAAATGGGAAAAGGGGAAACATGTGAGCTACAGGGGTTTGATATTTCTTGAGGTATCATTTTGGGGCAAAGCAAGGAGGGTTTATTGTGTAAGTTTCTATTTACCTTGAGGGTTACGATGCATAGGGAAAGGGAGAAGGGAAAAAATGAGGATTTTATTTCCTCATTTGCATGGCTATAGTGCATTGGGACAAGGGAGGATTTTTTTCTTTTGTGTGTAGCTACATGAGGCAAGGGACCCTGTGTCTTAGGCGATGGCTATTGGGAATCGCCATTGGTGGGGCAAGAGTGATGTCTTTGTGAAATATCAAGCTTGACCATTGGACTGTTATGATTTTCTGCTTCCCCACTTTTGTCTCTTATTTCCAAAAGCCATGGCATGTGAGAAGGAGGAGAGGGGAAAAAAATGAAGGCGTTGGACTTGAGCACAGTGTTGGGTATGGGGTAGAGGGTTCATCCTTCACCATGCTTCTATTCTTTGCATACGTGTGGATGAGCATAGTGTGTGGATGAGTGAGGTAATAGGAAGACGAGAGCAAGATACCACAAGGAGCATGGATAAGCAAGAGTGTCATGGGGTTAATCTAGGGTGAGGGCAAAGGGGAGGGCTAGGCATTAGGGGACAAAAAATGTGTACGGAAAGCTATAAGGGAGGGGAAAGGGCCAATGGAGTTGCCATGTCATTGACATGTGTTACATGCCTTGGCCTTGGAGATGCAAGTGTGCTTCATGTAAGGCCAATAGTAGCCTAAGCGTTTGATCTTTGCCATCATTGACATGGGTGGTATGTGGCCTTCACAAAGTCCCTCATGGACTTGTTCAACGATTGTCTACACTTCGCTATCACTAATGCAAGTTAATAGTATGCCCTTGTAGGATCTAGGCATAGTGTGCTATCACGCATGATAATGTGCTACCACAATCATTTCGGCACTGCATCCTTTTTGAGCAGTGATCACATACTGTAGAGATTCACCTTGTAGAAGATATGCCTTGATGTCACTGTATGACTCTACTACGTGGGTTGTGTTTACTATGGCTATAGATGAAATGCTAGCTGTTTTCATGATAGGCATAGTGTAATCTTCCATCAAGGTGGGCAAGGTGTGAAACATTTCCGATGCAATTCTTAAGGTTAACATCACTAAGGCATTGGCGATGGTGTTTTCATTGTGGAGGATATGCTAAACATTAGCAATTGCAAATCACTTGAGAAACTACTTTGCTAGGTCACAAAAAGGTTGCAAGTGTTGGGCTTTACAAGCATAAGCCTCTCAAATTACTAGGTTTTGTATTCCTAGGTTGCGAGTTTTTAGGATACCTTGAAGGAAACCTTTATACTCCACCATGTTGTTACTACATGGAAATGCATAATGGTATGCAAAGGGTCAGATCTCCCTAGAGGGGAGCATGATGACTATAGTGGTGCTACCCCCTTGAGAGGTCAAAGCATCATTGAAGTGTAGCAGTACCTCAAAGTTATCAAGCACTTGACTTATGCTAGTGATGTGCTCATCCAAAAATTTCACATCTATCATTTCTTGATTATTGATTGGTGAAGCCATAAGTTGAGTAGCTATTGCTTGATCTTTGGTTAATTCTTGCATAATGTAGTGTAGGTCAAACTCTGCAGTTATTGCTTTCCAACATGTAATGCAACTGCTCTCATAAGTATTCATTGTAATGGCTCAAAGTACATTGCTTTTGCAGATGATGTTGACTTGGCTGTGCAAAAGATAGTGCCTCCACTTCTTAAGTGCAAAGACTAAGATAAGGTAGTTCTTTTCCACATCGTTATACTTTGCTTCATAGGCAACTAATGCATGGCTTAAGTAGTGTACTAGGACCTCTATGCCATTTTCTCTCTTTTGACAAAGCAAAGAAGTAATGAATGCGTCAAAGATAGCAAGCTAGATGTAGAATGATTTATCTCCTTGTAGAGGGTAGACCATTGGAAGTTGAGCCAGCTCCTATTTAAGGTTGTCAAATGCCTCTTAGCATTGAGTCATCCACTCAAAATGGACTCACTTTTTGAGTAAGTGTTGCATTGGCTGCAACTTGTCGATCAACCATGCGATAAATTGGCATATGAATTGCAATCTACTTTGTAACCCTCATATCTCCTTAAGGTTAGCCAGTGGTGCTAAGTTGGTAATGGCCTTAACCTTATCAGGGTCTACATGTATGCCCACTTTAGATACTACAAAACCTAGCATGCAGCCCGTCTTGATGCCAAAGACACATTTCCTAGTATTTAACCTAAGTTCATGCTTTAGGTAACATTTGAGCACAAGGTCTAACTCATCTGCATCATCGTGTGATGCCTTGGACTTAACTACTATACCATCAATGTAATCATTAAGCAAACCTAATAGGTAATCACTAAAAATGTATGTCATGCCTTGTTGATAGGTTGCTCTTGTGTTCTTGAGCCCAAAGGGCATCATTGTGTAACAAAATGTACCCTAAGGGGTCATGATGGTAGTACTAAGCTGGTGCTCTAGGTTGATCTAAATCTGGTTGTAACCCAAGAACCCATCCATAAAGGACAACAAGGCATGACTAGCTATAGTATCGACCAATTGGCCAATACTAGGAAACAAAAAATCATCTTAAATGATTGCCTTGTTCAAGTCCTGTACGTCTATGCAAATGCATATGCTTCTATTTTTCTTGGGTACAACCACGATGTTGGAGAACTAGTCAATGTAGTCAACAACTTAGAGCTTAGTGATTTCATCATGGACTACCAACCCCACCTCAGGTCTAACCTTGTGAGCTTTCTACTTAACAAGTTTTATGTTGGGATCAAGGATTATGTTGTGTTGCACTAAGTAAGGAACTACACCTGACATGTCTTTGTAAGACCATGCAAATACCTTGATGTTTTCATTGAGTACTTTTGCAATGTTTTGGACATGTTGGGACTCTAATAAAGAACTAAGTTTTAATGTTTTGGCCTCACCACTAGATGTTGCTATAGGGACTTTAATGAGGGGATCCTTGGTAACTTCACCTGCCTCTAGATCGAGAGCCCTAACTAGATGATCTAGCTAGTCTAGCAGTGCCTCTATACATCTTATGTATTCATCATAGGCTATGGGCTCAAGGTCTAGGCATTGTGGGTCAATGCATCACATGAGATCACCATGGGATCTAGTGAGGACCAGGGGTGATTAAAGATGCTTGTATGTATTCATGTTGAAAATCTTGCAGTAATCCTATAGAAACAAACTAGAAAAATGTCAAGCTGCACCTATCTTAGTGAGAGCAATATGCATAGTTTAAAAAAATAATGCACTAAAAATTTCACCTAACTACATATATGTTATTTTAAAGGCAAGGGATGTGTGAGCTAGTTTTAGGCCTTAGTAGGCCATGGAAGTGCCAGTTTAAAGTTTTAGTGGATCGTGGAGTGCTAGTTTAAGGTCTTAGCCAGCCATGGAGTGTTAGTTTAAGCTCTTAGCAGACTGTGATGCATGCTAGATGGGTAAGGTTTGGTGCACCAAAAAAGCGAAATTGGCCTAGGCGTTCATTGGGCAATAAGAAAGACTTAAAATTTTTCTAAGTCTAGGGTGATCCAAAAAATTAGAAATTTCTCTAACTCTGGTGACTACACTCCCATCCAACTACACTTTGCATTGTTGAGCATAGTCTCTGATAGGTGAAAAATTAAGTTGTCTCAAGGGTATAAAAGCGCATTTTCACCTTGGGTAAATTTTTCATTGTCAAAGTTGAAAACACAAACTTTCCAAAGCATAGCATAGTTGAAAGAGCGTAGTCACCATAATGTCATGCCAATGTGGATGCCAACATCCTAGGCTTGTTTCTAAGCAGTGCTCTACCATGGAAAGGGCTATCACCACTATGGTCGTTATGGCCATCATGGCCAGGGAGACAGGGCATGCATGTGTGAGGGTTTTTAGAGCGATGGTCTCTATGAATTGCATGTTTAATGGTGATGAATATGGGTGTGAGGACTCATGTGGCGATGACCATGGCTACTACGATAGCTAGTGTGGCTACAAAAAGGGGATGGTCAACAACACACATAGGATCTTCCATAGAGCATTTTTTTTGTTTTTCAAAACATTTTGTGTATGGAAAGAGGTTGAGATTTGGCGACAAATGCTAACAACAACCGTACGTGTGGTTAAGGGCAAGGCTTGTGAAAACTTTTTCTATCTTTTATCAAGGCGAATGCATGGTAGGGGTTTGGTGATGGCCTTAGGGTTGTTTCTTATAGGGCAGAGCAGACATAGTAAGAGGCTTAACTTTTGATATGTTTCTTCTTTTGCTTGGTCACATGGGTGGGTATGTAGGTGCCAGCTGCAACCACAAGCGACCTACCATGGAGCCCAGGGAAAGGCAAGGATTTGCCCCCCTCTTTTTTTTTTCTATGTTTCACACAAGAAGAGAATGGAGGCCACAGGGACCATGGGGGGCATTGTGCCCTAGCACGGCAGGGACTGTAAGGAAGATGCGCCCCCCAAGGGCACATTTTCTCTAGTGTAATTTTTTGGTTATTATTTTTTTATTATTTTTCAAAATAGTTTTGGGATAAGGCACAACACAAGGGTGACGCCATGGGAAACACTTAGTTTTTTTTCAAAAAACATTTTGGGACTATGATAAAGCGTAGTGTAAGGGTAGTGTCATAGGAAATCATTAGTTTTTTTTTTTTTGAAAATATTTTCAAAATTTTGGGGCTACAAGAGCATAGCTAGCAATTAGAATTTTTTTATAGTCCAGGACTATGCTTTGTAATTTCAAGGGTGTAGTCAATGTTATCCAGAGTTAGAAAATTTTTCATGTTCTTTGAACTACACATCCAAAGGTAGCCCAAAGTTAGAATTTTTTCTATAATTTTCCTAACTACATTGCCTAGAGTTAGAAAAAATTTTGAAATTTTTTTGAAAAAATGTTAAACCTGTGAGATGCAACATGCTAATGTTAAATTTCCAAAATGTATGAACTATAATGCTAAACATGCAAATGTGCAGAATGAAATGCTAATGTTATGCAAAACATGTTATACCCCATTAAGTACTAGGTGCATCAAATATGTTTATTGACATCCTATACCCATGGAGCCTCGGTGGGCCCTAGAATATTTTGCTAACTTATTCCAAATCATGCTAATTTTTGCTAAGTTTAAGTTAATTTATTTTTGTCAAAATTTTCATCTAATGTGTACTAACACCATGTTTGTTTGCCTTTGCAGTTGTAGGATGTTGTTAAAATCCATCTTAGTCATCGTGAAGCTCGTCGGCATTCTCTGCTGCATGAGCCAACCTATGCTCAACACACCTACATCAAATATGTAGGTGGGTTATCAAGCAATGTGGTTTCAACTAGGGGCATCCAGGTTCCTAGCATTCCTACTATAGCGCTTTAGTGTGATGATGTGGTCACACTTGGCAATGGATGCTACAAGTGTCATCACCAAGACATTGCTACTTGGGGCCAACTAGGATATATTGAGATTTATATTTGATGAGCCCGCTACTAGTGATGATAGAGCAGGTGGTTTGGGCCATAGCCCTAGGGGCACTTGTCCGTTATCCAGGATTAGGCAGATGCTAATGTTTACTTACTACAACAAGAGCAACACCCTCTTTATTGCTCTGCGTGTGCATACAGTGTTCCAGAATCTACCTGGAACCATATACTACATGGGAGGGTAAGTGCTCTTGTGATTTTATGTTATGTTTCTTGCTATTGGCTCATGCTAAGTTTGCTAACCACTAACTACTCATGCTTAATGCCAAATTTAGAGTTAATAACAAGGGTCTCCACGATGAGGAAGAGGCTCTTTCCTTGATTATCACTACCTTATAGGTGTTCTCCTCTAGTCTGAACGTTCACAAGGTTATCTTCAAACAACTAGTAGGTGATCTAAATGATTACCTAAGACAGTACTCAAAGGTGTTTGAGTGGTGCAAGGCCTATGATTGGCTTGATGACGGGTGGGCTAGTGGTGAGCTCAACCTTGAAGAGATTCTTGCATCACCACCACCCCCATCTCACACATCATTTGTTTCATGTAAGCATCTATCATTGTGTTCTTGTGCTTGCCCACATGCACATTGTTTATGCCTATATTGTAGCTACAGTTGCTTCAGGAGAGGTGACGGTGGTTGACATACGCCGCACTGAGGCCATTCTCATCATGAACTATGATGATGTGGAGCATGCCTAGCATTAGTTGTTCCATCAAGCCTCGGAGCCATTGACCAGTCAACTCATGTGGGTTGGGCCGATGGACCTATTTTTGGCACTTAGCCCAAGCATTCTAGTGGCCCAAATGGTCATCATCATAGACTCCTTCAGCAATGATGTGCGTCACTTCATCACTTGCATGAACAAACTGAGGGTACTTCTAGACCTTAATGAGGCCCTCTTTACTAACCTATTTGGCCTCCCCACTAATGGCCTATTAGTCATTGACAATGCCAACAAAGAGGTGGACTGTAAAGGAGAGATCAAGGAGTGGTTGGAAGCCACCCAATCTCACAAAGGCATCTCGATTAAAGACATGCATGTGCATGACATCTAGGAGCTCTACCCTATCTTTCGTGCTTGCACCTTTCCAAAGTTGCTCTCCCAAGGGAAAATCCTTGGGGTGGAGTAGGTGAAAGTGATGAAGGAGGTGTTGTAGGAGGGTACAAGGTTCAACTGTGCCTCCTACATCACCACTGAACTACACATAGAGATCACCAGGATTTGCTACAACCTTTAGGTGAGATATCACATACACTTCATATTCTTCGTAGCACATCTACAAAGATTCACAGAGCTTCTAGTGGTTTGAGATAATAGTTTTTGGGTAGTGCAGAACTGTGAGAAACTTTCTAAGCCTTGGGTGAAACACATGTTCACAACCAGTTGCTCGTAGGACCCACCCCCCAAAAGAGATTAATGAGTCATACTCAATGATGACCAAAGGCCACCTAGGGTGGTCATACTATTCTCATAACAGTGCGGGCAAGTGTCCCCCAGTTGTTATTAGGGATGTGAACAAGGCCAACCACTACATTACAAAAATGGTGGGGTCCTCTAAGATAAAGATCAAGAGCCATGCCTAGTGGATCAAGCTGCTCCTGTAATTGAACAAGCAAGAATCAAGAAAATCCACCTCAAGATCCCAAACTTACGCACCAATTTCATAGGTTAATACATGTATAGATGCATTTTTTTTTATTTTTATGTTTATATTTTTAGTGTTTTTTTCTATGCTATGCTAATGCTAAAATGTTATGTTTATGAGTTAGATGACAGGGTTGCTGGAGTAGCAGCACTAATAGTGGTAGAGACAACCTCCCCTCAAGGTGAGGAGGAGACACACAGAGAGGAGCTACACAAGGCCATTGAAGCCTTACAACAATTTGAGGTGGAGGAGCTGTTCCACCCCAACAAGGGTGATTTTGCCAGCTTCTTTGATGGTGTGCCATTGGGAGATCCCCCTACTCTCACACCTAAGGGCTTGCTAGGTAATTTTTATTAAGTTACCATCTTTTGTTGCTCTTTTGATATTTCATCGTTGGCTATTTAGTTGTTGCTTATTGCAATGTTAGGTTGCAACCTCAAATGTACCTACTAGTAGTCCATCACTTGCATCTACTACCACATGAAGCCCTAGGTAGAGACGTCAGATACGTTTGCCTTCATGGAAGGCATCATGGAGGATATGGTAGACTACCTACAGCAAGTGGATCCCAAGCCTAGTATGAATATGATGTTTTTTTGCTTATGTTGCTTTACCAATTTTAATGCTTAGTTTGTGGCTAATGTTGATTTGCTTGTTGCATGCCCATAGGTTCTAAGCTCTATTGGGATCTAAACTGGGTGGCTAGAGTAGATACCATCCTCAAGTACCCTCCTAAAGTGGAGCAAGCGCCTCACCGTGTGTACGAGGCAACCAACAAGTCTATGCTTTCCTATGAAAAAGCATTATGGATCTATAGGCACTTAAATGAGCACCTATGGAAACACTTACACAAACTTCAGGAAAGAGCGATGAGCCAAGATATGAAAATTGAGGACCTCCAATCCCAATATCACTTCTTGGTGTCATGATCACAGGGAGATAGTACCTAGCAGACCAGAAAGATCAACTATGCCAAGTACTGGTCAACCATTTAGGGCAAGAATGAAGCCACCCGTAAAATCATTGAGCAGTAGTTACAAATGGATCTGCTTGCCTAGAAAAGTAAAGATTGGAAGAATTTCAGTACTAAGGTGTCCAAGTGGGGGAAAATGAAGAAAAATTACAAACACCACTATAAGCATGAGCAAGATGCATATCTTCAGAAACAAAGAAGATTCTATTGACCACTACCACCTTGAGATGTTTATTGAGGTGATTGGCAGGAGATGGGCCTTCAAGATATTTACTCATCATACAATGGTTAATGGTTCCCTAGAGGGAGACGTTATCACACACTCAAGGGAGACTTTTTCTACCATATTTTCCATGTAGCCACCCACATGGACCACCATGGACAAAGGCAAGACCCTTGCAGGTGTTGACTTTGGCTAGGAGGACTAAACATGGCTATTTGAGGTCGAGATCCTCTGACATTTGGAGGAAGGCCTTGATAGCCTACCTCCAAACATGGTTGATGATAAACCCTCTCAAGTTAGTTTTTTATGTTATTTTCATACTTTTTGTGTTAATTTATGTATTGTATTTTTGACTATTTTGTTGCTAATGATAGGTACTAGGGGATGTTGCAAGGCCCAGTAGCACAATGGATGAGGAGAGCCCCCCACACCCACCTAGCATCACTAGTTAAGCAGATCTTGATGTAGCCCTATCATTCGACATTTTTGTATTTTTTGGCTATTTTTGCTATGTAATGTAGATGATCATGCTATTATTTCTATGAGATGTGATGGATTTTTTGCTATATGAAGTGTATGATGGGTAAAATTTTACATTTATTTATCATGTGTTTAATGATGTAATGAATTGATGTAAGTGGGCCATAGTGATTGCTAGTTTCAGGCCATTTTGAGTCATGTGTGTAGATAACATGTTGATATTTTTAGGCCATTCGAAGCCCTAGTGATCGTTTAAGACTGTCCCAAGCCATGCAATGTAAGGGAGATTGCTAGCTTTTGGCCATGGCAGGCCATGGGATAGTTTGAGGCCTTTTTAGGCCATGTGATGTAAGGGGAATTGTGATTTTTAGGTCATGGCAAGCCATGTGCTAGTTTAAGGGCTTTTTGATCCATGGTGTTTTTTTGTAATCTTAATTTTTAGGCATTTTAATGTTTTCATGCATAAACTAACTACTGAAAAGTAAACAAGTGAAAACATAAACTTAGCAAAATTGCACGAACAAAAGAAATATATGTACAATACATAAAAAGAATGTAAAATGCAAATAACCAAGCTAACGTAAAATGAAAACAAGCAAAGTATGTAGAAGTGGGGGTAGGTAGGCACCTAGTGCACTTTGGACTAAAGGGATGCCTTAGTTGCGTAGTTGTTTCCAAATTTGGTGTGGATTATGGGATGCGTAGGGCTTGAATGGTACTATATGGTACTCACCTTGACCTTCGTTAGCTATGTTGATGGAAAATTCTACCCACAAATCTTGCTCTAAGAGGTCAGGGGCTCTGTACCGCCTGAAATCGTCGATCTCCGGCTGGAAGGAAAAACAGAGGCCGTGGGATCGCAAGACAAGTACATATGACCCTACCTTCACTTGAGGGCATGCTGGAATGCAACAAAGGTAGAGTACCTTGGGTGGTCCGCACGCGGATCAGACAAGGATTTCCCCGCACGTACGCAAAATGCTAATACGCTGGGTTATGCGTAAACGATGTGCGAGCGTAAACAAGGTAACAGAGCAGCGTAAAGCGTAAACGGATGCAAACGAAGCGTGGGTGTAAACAGGCGTAAACAATGCATGGGCCAAATTGACATAAAACTGTAAAAGAACTTATGCAGCGAATGTAAACAATAGTATTGCAGAGTCAAAGTATAGTGCACCGGTCTAACGCAGTCGTGTGGGAACACAAGGCGGACGAAAAGCCCCGACGTATGCAAGGATGACTCGGCTGGTCTGCAGGGCGAACGGAGCGTAGAGACTGTATCTGTAGCGTACAGGGTGAGCGTAAGAGGGTTTCAGCTCTTGTGCGCAACGTAAATGTTCTCTGGTATGCTCCGGGATTTTGCCAACCGCCTAGGTAAAGTGGAAAATCGGGGTTTTTATACAGGTTGTTATGCTAGACTCGGGTTGGGCAACACGTGGCGCGTTGACCGGGTGCACACAATTTACAAATGTATAATATTACAAGTGTTGGGCATATATGCTAGGTGTATACACTGTGGGGCGGGCGTATACGTTGGGCGTATACGCTGAATGAGGCAGGCGTATACGTTGGGCGTATACGCTGAATGAGGCGGGTGTGTGAACTTGGGCAGGGATGTTAAATGCTGGGCGTATACGCTGATGGATGCCGACTTGCTTCAATTCTTGCTCTTCGATGTTGTCTTCATTTTGCCCTTGGAGATTCCGTGTCGGGCGTAAACGTTTGCCGTGCCCATCGAGCATACAAGTTAAGTGCGTACACTGGGCGTGCGAGTTGGAATGCTTACGCTGGGCGTATATGCTGAAAATCCGAGCGTCTACGCTAACGGGCGTATACGCTGTGGATTCGAGCATATACGCTGGTGATGTCCTTGAGCGTAGACGCCGGGCGTATACGCTGGTGCTAGACACTTAGTGAAAATGAAGCTGTTTGACCTCCAAAGTTGCAATGTGTGACGCCTACTGTAACCATGGTTATCTGTGGGTCCCGGGGACCGATTTTTTGCTGGACAAGTACTAAGCACCGAATTTTGTGGTGTTTCATTGGCCCCTCTTTGTTGACGCTTGGAGGAATCGACCCGAGAAGTGTCGACAAAGAAGTGCAAAACACCACAAGCAACTTGATAAAGATGTTGCCCGTTGCCACTGGACAAGACGTCATCGTACCATGTTCAGTAGTACATGGGATCGGGAAAGTGAGATTTGTAGCTAATAGGAGGATGGAGATCGCGGGGATTGGTGACTACCCAAAGAATTGTGTCCTGGACAGGGAATGTGTGGATATGTGGCATGGTGATCTTTGCCAATAGCCAATGTTTTAGCAGGCTCGGATTTTAGACATACAATGTGCGTCCTTGGGCGGAACAGGACCCTCGTTTAGCTTTCAAGGGAATCTTGTTGGCGAGGCCAAAGCTACTGGAGGATGTGTTACATGCTTTGGAAGAACAAGGCCCATGTTTAGTGTTCTGGGGAACCTGTTGGCAGGGAGCCAAAAATGCTTTTTGACCATTTTAAACATGAGTACTTGGTTTTGAGACGACTGCCTTCCCGCCCGAGGCGTATATAGGAAGTGCCTGGGGTCTCGATTTTTTTTTTTGCAGCGAAAACTATTGCTCTGCTTTTGTACTCATGTGCAGTTGTTGTGCTGTGTGGTGTAGCTGTTTTATAGTGGTACAATGTTTTAGATGTACTAGGCATGTCGAGGGGATGCCGAGGTAAAACGTGTTGGCGAATGGATAAAGAATTTTGTCGATGAATGGGGATGTACTAGTGAATGGTTTGATTTAGTCTTGCCAGGTATGCTGCGAACATTGTTTTACCTTACTGCTTATGGCGAAATGCATCTTTGTGCGAAACTTCTGGGTGTCATCCTACAAACATAACGCCAAGTAGACAAGAAAAACCATGAGCGAATAGACGAGCTTAGACTTACATGGCGGCCAATGGTGCAGAGATGCTGAAGGAAGGCAGGCGTTGTATTTAGATGATAGCAATAGTGATAAGGGCGATTGATGGCAAGCGATGCAGTGAAGTTGATGAATGAGCATGGCAGCGGAGTGATGTGCCGGATGTGAACTTTCCAATTTATAGCCTTGACAGACTGTCATGGGTTAGTTTTATGTCATAACCCATTGGACATTACCTGTTTAGCATCGTAACGGATGTTACATTGCCAGTTTCTAGTCTTAGCGGACTATGGAGAGGCAAGCTAGTTTATAGTCTTAGCGGACATTGTCGGTATTAGCTTTAAGTCATAATTCAGGACTGTTCTGTGGTATCAGTTTACCGTCATGATTCCAGGACGAGCTGTGGTATCAATTTATAATCGTAATTCCAGGACTTGTTGTGGTATCAGTTTATAGTCGTAATTCCAGGACTTACTATGGTATCAGTTTATAGTCGTAATTCCAGGACTTGCTGTGGTATCAATTTATAGTCATAATTCCAGGACTTGCTGTGGTATCAGTTTATAGTCGTAATTCCAAGACTTGCTGTGGTATCAGTTTATAGTCGTAATTCCAGGACTTACTATGGTATTAGTTTATAGTCATAATTCTAGGACTTACATGTACCTGAGCTTGTATTCAGACGTAGAACGGTTTTACGTACAAATGATTTGTCGGATTGGCAAACTCGTTCCCTTCCATGTCGGCTAGCTTGAATGCACCATTATCGAATGCTTTGATGACCACGTAAGGGCCTTTCCAATTGGCTGAGAACTTGTCGGAATGTTCCCGAACAGCTTTGAGTATGAGGTCACCTTCTTGGATAGGGCGCTTTTTGATGTCATGTCGATGTCGCTGTTGTTGTTGCTTTTGATACCATTCGATCTGATCGAGTGTGCATATGCGTTCTTCTTCCGCCGAATCGAGGTCAATGATACGCAGATTATTGTTTTGCTCATCGTTGAGGAGTCTGGAGAGTGTGATCCTTAATGATGGTACCTGTAATTCTAAAGGTAAGACAGCTTCTGAACCGTAAACAAGACTATATGGCGTTTTACCTGTTGACATTCGGTGTGTGGTGCGGTATGCCCATAATGCGTACACTAATTACTCGTGCCATTTTCTTTTGCTTTGGGTTAGCATTTTCTTAAGTATTGTAATGATCATCTTATTTGTTGCTTCTACTTACCCATTGCTTTGAGGACCGTAAGGGGAGGAAAATGAGTGTTTGATCCCCAGACTGTCGCAAAAAGTTTTTGTTTCAGCACTGCTAAATTGCGGCCTGTTGTCAGTGATGATTGTCATGGGAATGCCAAAATGGGTTATTATGTTTTCGAGGATGAAATTGCACACGTGTTTAGATGTGGTCTTTCGGAGGGGAACAGCCTCAACCCACTTCGTGAAGTATTCAGTAGCGGTTATGATGAAACTGTGCCCTGCGGAAGACGAGGGTGTGATTGGTCCGATGAGGTCCAAACCCCATTTTTGGAAGGGCCACGTGATGTGAGCTGTGTGCAACTCGTTCGGTGGGACATGGATTAGGTTACTATGCTTTTGGCAAGTGTCACATATTCTAACCTTGGAGAGACAGTCATATTCCATATGTGGCCAATAATAGCCTAATCGTCTTATTTTCGTTGCCATGGCTTTAGGCACAATGTGTCCTCCACATAGTCCCTCATGTATTTGTTCAACTATTGTTTGGGCCTCAGTACTACCGACGCATGTTAGCAATATGCCTTCGTAGGATCGACGACATAGTGTGTCCCCTACTAAGGTGTATTGCCTGGAACACTTTCGTACGGCGTCCTTTTGCGCATTTGTTAGATGTCATGGTGCCTCACCGCGTAGAAGGTATTCTCTTATGTCATCATACCATTCCACTACATATGTTGTACTAACGGATGTAATCAGCAACGTGTTAAGGGTGTCGGTGATTGGTTCAGCGCAACTGGTTATGGAGCTTGGCAACGTATGAAACATGTCAGGTGAGATATTTAATGCTAAGGTTGCTAACGCATCCGCAATAGTATTGTCATTTCTGGAAACGTGTTGAACGTCCGCGCTTTCGAATTGCCCTATTAAGTGTTTCACCAAATCGCAGTATGGTTGTAAATGTTGAGCTTTACATGTATAGACGTCTATGACTTGGTTTAGGACTAGTTGTGAGTCGCCTCTGACTACCAGCCATGTGATGTCTGAAGCCAGCGCTGCCGCAAGACCTCTAAGGAGACCTTCATACTCTGCTATGTTGTTAGTACAGTGAAAGGTGAAACGATAGGCAAAGGGTCAGATCTCCCCGAAGGGATAGGTGATGATAGCGGCTGCGCTTCCTCCTCGAGAGGTGGATGCTCCGTCAAAGTTTAGAATGGCATCATAATCTTGGGGCACTGTGTATATGGTGTTTATGTTCTCATCTGGGAATTCTGGATCTATGGTTGCCTGATCATGTGTTGGTGACGTGGCCATTTGATCTACTACGGCTTGACCCTTGACTGATGATTGTGCTATGTAGTATAAGTTAAACTCGGCTATCATGGCTTTCCACCGGGCTATTCAACTCATTTCGTAGATGTTCCCTGTTATAGCTCTTAGTACATTGTCCTTACAGATTATGTAGACTTGAT
Source organism: Gnetum montanum (assembly GCA_015680685.1). Taxonomy (NCBI): domain Eukaryota; kingdom Viridiplantae; phylum Streptophyta; class Gnetopsida; order Gnetales; family Gnetaceae; genus Gnetum; species Gnetum montanum. The sequence continues at coordinate 494,285 of MNCI01030541.1, read as the reverse complement.
TACGAAAGAGGTAATGTCACCATTTTCTTATAGAAAAGACTAAAGCTAAACATGACTTCTCCACATCATTATACTTCTTTTCGTGGGCAACTAAGGCATGGCTCAAGTAGTATACAGGGACTTCAGTTTCATCATCTTGTTTCTAGCAGAGCATAGACGCGATGGATGATTCTGAAGTGGCAAGGTAGATGTAAAACGGTTTGTTGTTTTGGGGCGGGTAGACCGTGGGTAGTCAGGCAAGTGCTGTTTTGATGTTTTCGAATGCTTCCTGACACTGCGGAGTCCATTCAAAATGGACATTTTTATGTAACAAGTGGTTCATAGGTTTTAGTTTGTCCGTTAATTTTTCTACGAAGCGCCTAATNTTTTTGGGTTAAGTCTTAGTTCGTATTTTAAACAACATTTTAAGACTGATTCGAGGTCTTGTACGTGTTGTTCGGTCATTTTTGACTTAACCACGATGTCATCCACATAATCGTTGAGCGACCGTAGCATGTAATCACTAAAGATAAACATCATGGCTCTTTGATATGTGGCCCCTGCATTCTTGAGACTAAAGGGCATCATGGTGTAACAAAAAGTTCCCCATGGGGTCATGAAGGTGGTTCGAAGTTGATGTTCCGGGTTGATGCCTATTTGGTTATATCCCGAAAAACCATCCATAAAAGATAGCAAGGCATGTCTGGCAGTCGAGTCAACGAGTTGATCAATGCTGGGCAAGGGAAAGTCATCTTTTATGGTTGCTACATTTAAATCTCGGAAGTCGATGCATAGGCGAATGCTTTCGTTTTTCTTTGGGACGATGACCATGTTTGACATCCACTCGGTGTAATCGACAGCCCGAATGAAACCGACTTGGTAAAGCTTGGTGATCTCATTGCGAACTGCCAACGCCACCTCGGGTCAAACTTTTCGTGCTTTCTATTTTATCGGTCTTAGTTTCGAGTCTAGAATAATGTTGTGCTGGACAATTCTAGGATATAGCCCGGGCATGTCTGTATAGGACCAAGCAAATTCTTTCATGTTTTCTCTAAGCACATTCTGAATGTCTTGGGCCAAGTGTGGTCATAATAATGTACTCAATTTTAATATTTTAATTTCCCCATCAGGCATGGTAATGGGGGTTTCGGCTAACGGATCTTTGGTGATGTTTTCGGCTTCTATGTCAAGAAATTTTGTCATGCTCCCATAATCGTCTATTGTTTGCTTTGTTGAGGCTATAACTGTGTCATCCGTCAATGGACTTAAGTTGATGAAGTTTATGTCAATGTCCCGTGTAATGATGCTGTGTGGTCCGTCAATGGTTAACGGTGTAGTTAACTATGGGCAGTCCATTGAGCTTGCTCCTGCCAATAAACCGAGAGTTGCATAAGCAAGGGGTGTAGTTCTATGTTTTCTGGTGTTTTTAAACTATGTGTATGTTATAATGGTGGATTATCGTCGCACCTGGACACATGGCAGTTTAAGGCCGTACCGGGCCATGATCGGCAGTTTAAGGCCGTACCGGGCCAAGATCGGCAGTTTAAGGCCGTACCGGGCCATGATTGGCAGTTTAAGGCCATACCGGGCTAAGATCGGCAGTTTAAGGCCGTACCGGGCCATGATCGGCAGTTTAAGGCCATACCGGGCCAAGATCGGCAGTTTAAGGTCGTACCGGGCCATGATCGGCAGTTTAAGGCCGTACTGGGCCATGATCGGGGTTTAAACGTAAACGTGTAGAATGGGGTCCATGGAGAGACCAGGATGCCATAATCTCTGTTTTTTAATTAATTTTCATCATTTTGGGGAAATTTTAGTGAATAGTAGGCGAAAAAAAGATAAAAAGGAAAAAGAAAATGAAGCGACAGCGGCATAAGCGGCGGCGTCAACGTCAGCGTCATCGGGCGCTATATAAAAGAAAGGGAGGGGGTCCATTTGTCTTACTGGAAAGCAACAGCGTGAGCGACAGCGTAAACCTGCTAAGGCGTGAGCATAAACCACTGTATCCTAGCGTAAGCGTAAACCTCGGCGTAGACGCCTAAGACTGATCCCCAGCGTAGACGCGGAGACCCTAGCGTAGACACCGAAGCTTAAACTTCTCAGCGCCGACGTAGAAAATTGCTCAGTGTAAACTTAGATCGTCAGTGTAGACACACCACGATGGGCAAGGGAAAGGAAGTGGAGGGCCAAGGGTGGAAGGGTCCCGATCTAACCTTCGCCAAAGAGACGGAGGCCATGTTGCAGGGTCTGCCCAGGCCAAAGGTTCCAGCGTGGCCTGCGACATCCCACAGGTAGGGTCTGATTCCTACCTCTGTTGTTTGTGTGGTATTTTTTGTTCATAGCGTAGATGGTTTCGGCGTAGACACCGAGCGTAGAAGGGTTTTCAACATAAGGGTTTTCGGCATATAGACCCTTGTGACTGCAGTGTAGACGGTGTTTAGTCCTAGCGTAAACATTTTTTCGCGTTGTCGTGTTAGTGTAAAAGTTTGTCAGCGTGTTTATCATCGGCGTAAGTTCTATTTCTTGTGACGGTGTATACGCTGAGGGTTTTTTCGGTGTATACGCTGTACGCATACAGTTGTCTTTTCGGCATACCGCTTTATCTTTCTGGCATAAAATGTTTACGCCGAACGTGAACTCGGGCGTATACGCCAAGGGTTTGCTCAACGTGTACGTTGTGCGTGAAGAGGTTGGGGCGTCAGCGTAAAATAGATCATCATTAGCATAAACGTTGAGCTGGCTAGCGTGTACGCTGAGTTAAATTTCGTTCTTTACGCTAAGTGTTAGTCGGCGTATACGTTCTGCAGACAGCGTATACGCTGGATTGAATGCATTTTTTGCGCTGTGTAGGTCATCGTATATGCTCTATATACATCGTATATGTTCTGTATATCGCTCTAAGTGCTAAGTTTGTTCGGCGTACACTGTATGCGACGTATACGCTGAGCGCGAATCACGAGCGTAAATCGTGGGCATACACGCTGAGTACAGGGTATACGCTGGGCATACATGTTTTTCGCGCTGTAGAGTTGGCGTATACACTCTGTGTACAGCGTATACGCTAGGCGTAAACAGTTAGTTGAATTTTTGATTTTTTGCCGATTTATGATGCGAATTTTCGTTTTCTGGCATTCTGATTGGTTGCAGGGACAGCAAATGCTTCCTTATCGTGGTTGAACTCGTCGGGGTGCTAACATGGGCTAGCCCCGTGGAGGAAGGTGATCTTCCCCTAGTTTTATTTGTGGATGACAAGGGGGTCTGGTTCAGGGAAGGTGCTGGTGAATTTCTGGCTTTCTTGTTAACCAACTTCGAGGTGGCTATATGGTCGCATTTTGACGAAGTAACTGCGCGAAGTGTGGTTGAAGCAATATTGCCGGGGGCTGCAGAGGGCGTAATGGTCTTTATGGGAGACATTGACAAGGGGCCGTTTGTGGCTAAGGATGGCACTACCCACGGGCCCAAGTCAAATTGCCCGTTAACTCGTGTGTGGGCGTTGTTGCCACCGGGGTTGGATTATGTCAACAATACATTGTTTATAGCTGCCCGTGCTCATACCTTGTTCCAGAATCCTCCTGGCATGGTATACCAAATAGCCAGGTGGGACCATTTAGATTTATTGTTTTGTCTATGTTCGTTTGATGTTGTTTTCTTGTTTTAACGCACGTTTGTTCGCAGACCGAAGACCAACTCAGACGGGACCCTCATTGAGGATGAAGGGATAGCCCTTGCTCGCACCACTCTAGAGGCCTTTATGACAGCCCCCACTCTTCGTGGGGCCGTTCTGGCTCAAATGAAGGGTTCGATGGTCCGTTTCCATAATCAGTTTTCCAAGGCCTTTGCGATGTGCAAGCCTCGTGGGTGGCTTCACGAAGATTGGACAGATGAGGGGCCAGTCTTTCCTCATAACTTTGGCAGCACTTCCAAATCTGTCACTAACGGTGGGTGATAACATTTCTTAGATGCGTTAGTGGGTTTGTTCAACTATTTGGGGTTATGCTGATATGGTCATCTTAACTTGTTTTAACAGTTGACACACCCTCCGGTGAGGATCCCGTGATGACGGGGCAAACTAAGACAACTTTGTTAATGAAGTTCACGGGGGTGGAGAAGGCGCAGAAGTGGCTGCGTAAGAAAGCCTCGCTGCCCCTCACTTGTTGCCTGGACGATGTCGGCCTCCTAGAGCTTTTTATGATGCCCAGCCTTGATGATAGGGGTCGTGGACTCTTTTAATGAGTCTGTTTCTCGGTACAGCACTCGGATTAAGTGTGTTAAGGTGGTGTTTCATCTATCGCCTGTGTTCTTTTCTAACTTGTTTGGCATGTCGGCGGATGGCCAACCTGTAGTATTGGACAGGTCTCATAAAGAGCTCCAAACGATCCGCAAGCTAGAGTCTTGGCTTGGCGTGGCGAAAAACACCAAGGGATTCCCGATGCAGGGGAAAGCAAAGGTTGTTGAGGTGAACGAATTGTATCCCTTGTTTCGAGCACATGTGTTTTCTAAAACCCTTTCTCAGGTGCGGAGTTTTGGGGTTGAGGCGGTGCGCATCATGCGAACTATCTTAGAAAATGGCATGCGGTATAACTGGGCTCAATTTTTGTTGGCGGGCCTACATAAGGAGATAGTGCGGTTGCGCTCGAATATCAAAGCACAATCGCATTTCACCTTTGCCTTCTTCACCAGTTATCTCCGCCGTTTTGCTGAGTTTCTTGTGGTGCGTGTGAACAACAAGTTTGTCCTATGGGATCAGGGTCAACTATCCCGCCCATGGGTCAAACATTTGTTTGTGAAAACGAGATCGCAGGATGCCCCAGAAGGTATCGATGAGTCCGTGTCTGTTACTATAGGGGGATCATCTGGCGGTTCCATCAACACACGGGATAGTCTGGGGGTGGAGCCAGATGATGTACCTTTGACCACCAGACGGGTAGAGCGGGTTATTAAAGAGACCATTGGGAAAGCCAAGTCGAAATTGAAAAGACCTAAACGCACCACGGAGGGAGTTGCCGACATAAACCAGCCACGCGTGAAGCGGATACGCTTCAAGATACCTGGTAAGCGAAGCTCATCTACTTGTTATTGCATCGTGGATATCGCTCTTGGCGAACATCGGAGATTACGTACACCAGGTATTGGAACCTTTTGAACCGTCATGCATCACTGACTCAGAGAATGGTGGAATGCAAAGCTCAAATTGATCTCCTGAACCTTAAGTGTCAAGATTGGAAGGCTTTCGCTTCCAAGGTTCGCAAACGGGGTCAGGATGAGAAAAACCATAAACATCAGTACAAGAAGTCGCTGAAAGAGGTGTCCATTGAAAAGCGGCAGTTGGAGATGTTTGTGGAGGGTTTGGGTTTGCGTTCTGCCTTCGATACCTTTGCCCAAAACACAATTGTGGAAATGGAGTCGCCTACAAGGATCATTAGGATTGCTTCTGGGGAGGTGTCGGTAGGTGAATTTCCTCTGAAACTTCCTACCTAGTCAGCGGTTGACAAAGGCAAGGCTTTAGCAGACATTGACTTAGGCCTGGACGGAACAGATTGGGCCAGCGTTCCAGAGGAAGAAATCCTTCGTCGACTAGAGTTTGGCTTAGGGGGCTCCCCTATGGTAAGCGTTTTGTCTTTATAAAGTTAATTTATTGGATAATGTTTAAAATGTTTAACATCTGCTTATTTTTGTGTTGGTTGTTTGTTTTTGGTGTTTTCAGCATGAGGGTGGCGATGATACTCATGAGGCTGGCCCCAGTGGACCAGGGGCCCCTAACACTGGTTGTTCTAAAGGAGATGATCCTCCTATCACGGACGCTTAGTGCTTTTGTAGTTTTTGGTTTTGGATTTTTGCTGATTCAAATTGATACAAGCATTGTAACTGGGAAATATTGAGAAAAACAGGCACCATTTGTACAACATTGCGTGAATGAATATTTTTTGTTGATTTTAAATTGTTTGCACACACGACACGACATTAAAATGTTTTTGTGTTTGCTTTTCTGTTTTAAAGGTGACGCACTGAGGATAAATGATATGTAAAAAGGGAAAACAAGGTATGCATAGTTTAAGGCCATTTCGGGCCCCATTGTAAACGAGTAATATTTTAGGGAAAGCGGATGTTTCGTAGTGGATTGACCATTTCTGATCGTGGCTAGTTTTATGTCATTGCGAACATGATAGTTTAACATCGTTTCGGACTAAGGGTGTTTTATTTTAGTTGTTTTTTTCTTTTTTTTTGGCTCTATTATAGTTTGATGTCATTTCGGACTGTATGTAGTTTAACGTCATTTCGAACATACCGTAGTTTAACGTCGTTTCGGACGTTCCGTAGTTACGTGGTTTTATTTTAATTATTTTTTGATTTTCTTTATTTTTATGTCAAGGGGTGTATTGGCCGGTACGATTTTGTATTCTGCGTCTCCTTCGCTGATCACATTGAATGGCAGTTCAATCCAGGAGACGTCCGATTGAATGTTTCTGGTATCGTTATTTTTAGGTGCTTCGGTGTCCGTCGTTGTTTCGATGTTGATTTCTTCATGAGACGATGTGTGTGGAGTGTCTGATGCAGGTGTTTCGGTTTTGGGAGATTTTTGATCTGTGTTAAAGGGCTTACAGTTTACCGGTGGTTGGGGATTCTTGCTATTTCGGTTAGGCCTTTTGAGCTCCACTTCTGATTCTTGGTCTATGTCTGAGTTTGATGAGATGATGGGAGTAACCGCTTCCCCATGTATAATGACTTCTCCGCCCTCATAGGGTAGGTGAATTTCCTGATGTATGGGGGAGGAAACGGCTCTCAGTTGGGCCAACCAGGGTCTTCCCAATATGAGGTTAAATCCTGGCATCTCATCAACTACTAGGAAGTCAGCGGATGTAGGGAACTGATCTCCTGCTACAAAGTCTAGGGTTATGGTGCCCTTGACTAGTACGCATGACCCACTGAAGGACTTTAAGCATGTCGTTGTGGTGGGTTTGATCGAGTCAGTGAGCCCCAATTGTTCGATGATGGGATAGGGTACGGCGTTGGTAGCTACCCCATCGTCTACATGTACCCTATGTATTTTGAATTGGTTTACATGTATAGTTATGAACATGGGGACCGTTGTCGTCTCACCTGTCTTCTTGTCTACTTTGATGTTCTCATCGTGGAAGCTCAAAGGTTTAGGGATGGCACCGTGAGATGGATACATTATGGCATGAATGGCCGGTTCGCTCGGAGGTAAGTTCTCGCTAACTGGGATTGACGTGAGCATGCGTACTAGAGCTTCCCGATGAGTTTGGGATGTTAGGACTAAGTCATACAAGATTAATGAAGTGTTTTTCTATTTTAGGGCTTGGGTAACTTGCGTCAGGGCTGTTGTAAAATCTCTACTGTCAGGGACGTTTTTATCAGCAGTGACTGGGTCCATTGGACCCAACAGTTTTATTTCGCGTTTTAGTGGTTTGTCGTTATTGTTAGGACCTGCCATTTTATGTGATTCTTGTGTTTTGGATGATTCACCGTTGATGTCCGTGTTCAGTCGATCGTTGGATGATGACATGGGCATGGAGTTAACTGGAGTTGGTTTGGGTGGTCCCACGGCTAGCCGTTGGCATTCCTTCTCCATGGGCTCACATGTAAACCTGTCTGCCAGGCGTTCTTGCATGTTACGTGGAGGTGGAGTTGGCCTCGGAGCTTGGGATTGCCCTGGGACCTTTACTACGTATGGAGCCGGGCGGGGTTACGAGTGGACGGTCGGAGATGATTGGGCAGGAGTCTGCCCAGGTATCCTGATGATGTATGGGGTTGGTCTTGGTGGAGGTTGGACCTCCGTCGTTGCAACGGCGGGTGGTATTCAGACTACAAAAGGGGTAGGTCAAGCATGAAAGGTTGGCGTATCCGTGGGATTGACCGGAGGGATGCGCACCACGTATGGTTTTTCACCTGTCGTGATGTCGGGGGTGGGTACGGTCAGGGGCACTCGGACCATGTATGGCAACTGCGGAACATGGGGTGATTGAGATGCGGGCGCGGACTTGGCGGGAGGGATCTGAACTATGAACGGCTTGCTAGGTGGTTCTCGTTTATTTTTGGGGTAGATGGTGTTGATGCGAGGTGCGTCGGAATCATCGTCACAATAGATTACGTCAATTACGTACGCTGCCTCTTTAGTGTTCAGGGGGTCTTTGTACACCCCCATGGTTTGATTTTGCGGTTGGACAGGGTTAGCCCCGTCAAAAGTGATTTTTCCGTCATCGATCATCCGCTAGATATCCTGCTTCAGGGTGAAGCAGTAATCCATTCCATGCCCGTTGCGATGATGGTAGTTGCAGAAGCGATCCATCTTGAATCCTTTGGGCACGGGCAGCTCATCCGGAGTTGCTAGGCTTGGGTTCTGTATAAGTTGGCAGAACCGTTCATGTCTTTGGATGGCCGCGGGGGACAACTGCTTGTGTGTCATCAGCCCAGCTTTTAGGAGCTGATCGAAGAGTTGGGATGGTTTCATCGGTAAAGGCGTGTACTGAGAGGTTCTTTCCTCTCGAAATTACGCGTACGGTTCATCGGGTTCTGTGATGATGACTCTGGGGCTGTTGTGGGAGCGGGCTGATAGTAGTTAGTGGGGATCGCGGGTGGTCTTTGTTGATGTGTGGTGTTCGTTTGCTGTGCTCCCGCTATCGTTGCAATAGTTGTCTTGGCCTTCTCTTTGTCCTTTTTAGCATGTTGGTTTCTGAGGCCAAGTATGCAGGGTCGTGGCTGTTTTGAGCCGCTTCCTCTATGTTCTTAATTTGTTCGAATGCCTGATTAAGATCGCGCACGTTAAGGTAATACAGTTTGGACTTGAAGAAGTCATTGAAAGCCCCCTTCAATATTGTAAGCAGATAGGTTAGAGAGATCGGTTCGTGTAGCTCGTTGAGAGCCGCACTCCATCTCTGAATGAACTTCTGCACCGGTTCAAGCGGTGCTTGCTTGATCTGCATGAGACTGTCCAGCGTGGCCTCGGGTTTCAAGTTGTACTTAAACCGGGTCACAAACTGGCGTAAAAGATCGTCCAAAGAAAGGATAGAGTTCCTGGGCAGGGCTCGGTACCAGTTGAGTGCCCTTCCCGCGAGGGACATGGGAAACACTTGTAATATGGAGTGGGGCCATGCCTGGAGCAACGCGCACTCTAATCTGAATGTTATGAGGTGGGCGTTGGGGTCTGTCTCCCCATTATACTTAGTTAGCATTCGTAGGGGGACACCTTTGGGCAGGGTCAATGGCAGGACAGAGGAGCTGATAGGGTCATCATTGTAGAAATCCACTACTTTCAGCTCTCCGCCGGCGACAGTTTTGAGGTGCTTTACCTCATCTGCTAATTCCTGCATCATTTTTTTAGCGTCCGCCCAATCTTGGGCGCTCGGTGAAGCTACAGGCTGGGGGTGTGGGGCTGCATACCAGCTAGACTGTTGGGTCATAGGTTGAAAGGCCGAAAGCTGGGCGATCGACGGTTGCGTCTGTGGGTAGTTAACTATGGGTGGTACTAAGGTGGGGATGTTAAAAGGAAAATGTTGTTGTTGTTGTTGCTGCAGCTAGGGTTGTGCTTGGGAAATATTAGTTGGTGGGATTGTGCGGGGTGGTGCATGGTGATGGGGAATTTGATGTGATGACATTCCCCTCGCTGGCCATTGTCCCGCCATGTTGTGCGCGAGGACTCCCTGTTGAGTCACGGTTGTTTTGGGAACTGTATGCACTTGGATGTGCAGTATGAAGTGGGCAGATGTAGATGCTGGGATCACATGTGGCATCCCTATTACACGGGGTGGGGACGTTGCACCTGTGTTGTCATGAGGAGATGGTGCTGGTGAGGATGGACCCGCAGCTGTGTTAGGGATAAGTGTGAGGGGAAAGGTGTTGGGTTGGTGATCGCTTGGGAGAGGAATATGCATAAGCGCTGCTGTTTCCGGTGGTGGCGTTTGAGCCTGGGTGAATCTAGGGAATCATACGGGCAGGATCTCCCCTGTCTCAGGATGGAAAATAGGGTTGACCTGTACTTGTGGGCTTAGGGTATGGTAGGAGTCTTCATGCTTGGATTGAGTAGCAAAGTCATCCTCCTCCTCTGGCTGAGGCTCTAGTGCGGGCTGGTCTAACGACTGGCTCCTGTGGAGAAGGAGCTGTGTGACGAGTTCCGAATATTGTTCAGGAACAGGGATTACGTCATACGGGGAAGGGATGAACCCTCGTCCTCCCCTGTAATACAGTTCAAACTGCCTCTTCACCTCCATTTCAGCGTGATCTACCGCTAGGCTAGCTTGTATCTTGATACAGATAAAGTTATACTGATCCTGGGTTATGATGTGAGAGGCTGGGTCTCTCCCTTGCAGCCTTAGGGATCGGCGAGGCCCCATTGTGGGTTGCATTCCTGGGTGTTGCGCAGCAGCCTGTTGGACGGCCATGGTGTCCATGATGGCGGTGGTGTTAGTGGTGGCTGCGGTGTTGTTCACAGGGTTCATGATGTTGTCACGGGGATGGATAAGTCTGGAAATGCGAAGTTGGTGTTATGCAATGGGCAGCGTATACGACTAGCGGACAGCGTATAGGGGCAGCGTGTGCAGCGTATACAACGTAGATGCTAGAGGGTGTATACAGCGTAAGACGGGTCGCGGCATAAAGCAAGACAGCATAAAATTAGTGGCAGCGTAAGACAGGAGAGCGTACAACGAGCTGTAGCATAAAACGAGTGATCGGCGTAACACAAGAATGTGAAACGAGTTACAGCGTAAAACAAGGCTCAGCGTAAAAGTGGAGAGCGTAAAGCAAGCCCAGCGTAAACAGGTCACAACGTAAGGCAGAAGCTGGTGTAAAACAGGTTTAGCGTAAACGAGACTCAGCATAAACAAGATGGAGCGTAAACAGGGCTTAGAGTAAACAAGGTAGGGCGTAAACAAGGACAACGTAAACAGAACACAGCATTAACAGGATTCGGCGTAAACAAGATTCAGCGTAAACAATACAGAGCGTAAAAACAAAAGGTAGCGTATGGTTTTCAGAGGGAATTTTTTAAGAGGGGGCATAAGTACTAAACAGCATAGACGCTGGACAGTTGCAGGTTGGGGTTTGACTGGGCAGCGTGAACACTAAAGGGTTTCAACAAGGAGCGGCGTGCAGTTAGCGGCATAGATGCTTAATAGCATAAATGCTGGAAAATTTGCAGACAAGGTTTTAGGAGGCCCTCCTTCTAGCACCAATTTCTGTACCGCCTGAAATCGTCGGTCTCCGGTTGGAAGGAAAAACAGAGGTTGTGGGATCACAGGACGAGTACAGATGACCCTGCCTTCACCTGAGGGCGTGCTAGAATGCAACAAAGGAAAAGTACCTTCGGTGGTCCGCATGCGGATCAGACAAGGATTTCCCCGCGCGTACGTAAAATGCTAATACGCTGGGTTATGCGTAAATGATGTGCGAGCGTAAACAAGGTAACAGAGCAGCGTAAAGCGTAAATGGATGCAAACGAAGCGTGGGCGTAAACAGGCGTAAACAATGCATGGGCCGAATTGACATAAAATTGTAAAAAAACTTATGCAGCAAATGTAAACAATAGTATTGCAGAGTCAAAGTATAGTGCACCGGTCTAACGCAGTCGTGTGGGAACACAAGGCGGACGAAAAGCCCCGACGTATGCAAGGATGACTCGGCTGGTCTGCAGGGCGAACGGAGCGTAGAGACTGTATCTATAGCATACAGGGTGAGCGTAAGAGGGTTTCAGCTCTTGTGCACAACGTAAATGTTCTCTGGTATGCTCCGGGATTTTGCCAACCGCCTAGGTAAAGTGGAAAATCGGGGTTTTTATATAGGTTGTTATGCTAGACTCAGGTTGGGCAACACGTGGCGCGTTGACCGGGTGCACATAATTTACAAATGTACAATATTACAAGTTTTGGGCGTATACGCTGTGGGGCGGGCGTATACACTAAAAGAGATGGGCGTGTGAACTTGGGCGGAGATGCTGGACGCTAGGCGTATACGCTGTGGATGCGGGCGTATACGCTGATGGATGCCGACTTACTTCAATTCTTACTCTTCGGTGTTGTCTTCATTCTGCCCTTGGAGATTCCGTGCCGGGCGTAAACGTTTGCCGTGCCCGTCGAGCGTACAAGTTAAGTGCGTACACCGGGAGTGCGAGTTGGAATGCTTATGCTGGGCGTATACACTAAAAATCCGAGCATCTACACTGGCGGGCGTATACACTGTGGATTCGAGCATATACGCTGGTGCCAAACACTTAGTGAAAATGAAGTTGTTTGACCTCCAAAGTTGCAATGAGTGACACCTACTATAACCATGGTTGTCGGTGGGTCCCGGGGACCGGTTTTTTGCTGGAAAAGTACTAAGCGCCAAATTTTGTGGTGTTTCAGGCTCCTGTTGACTCCTCAGGTTGGTCTGCTTCATGTGTTTCACCCTTATCCTTCATGGGAGGTGCATCCTCAAAGAACTCTACCTCTAAACCTTTTTCAGTGTCAATGTTGCTAATGGTCAGAGGGGTTGCATTGTCACCATAGATGATAACCTCTCCACCTTCATATGAAAGGTGGATTTCTTGATGAATAGGAGAGGAGACAACCCGCAGCTAGGCTAACCAAGGCCTACACAAGATAAGGTTGAAACCTGGGATCTCCTCAATCACAATGAATTCAGTAATGATGGGGGGAATCGCTCCCCTACCACAAAGGCTACCATGACTATTCCCCTCACAACAATGCATGAACCATTGAAATATTTCAAGCAAATTATCTTTGTACATTTGATTTGATCAATAAGACCAAGTTTGTCGATGACTATGTATGGGATGACATTAGTTGCTATCCCATCGTCAATATGCACCCTGTGAATTCTAAACTATCCCACATGGATGGTAATAAACATTAGTACAATAATGACCTAACCCTTCTCAAGGTCCACTTTGATCACCTCATCATGAAATGCTAGGGGTGTTGAACTCAATTCTTGCAGAGGAGGAGGCAACATCACAGCATGGATGGATTGTTCATCCACTAGGATGTCCTCCATGAAAAGAATAGAGGTCAACATGTGACTAATACTTCATGATGGGTTGATGAAGTCATTATTAGATCGTACAAGCTTAACATTATGTTTTTTTTGTTTTAATGCATGTTTGACCTAGGCCAATGCATCAAGGAAGTCCTTTCCACTATCTACTACTTTGTTGTTGGCCTTCATCTCCTTCATGTGGCCCAAGAGATGGATCTCTCATGGAGGAGATTTTGACTTTGCTTGCCTTTCTTACTTCAGAGCCTCAATGCTCCATTATTGGTTACTTGTTGTAGCCTCTTCGGTTGATTGGGCCATTGGGATAGAGGACAGGGGAAGTGACTTCAGTGGGCCTAGTACCTTTTGCTCCCGATGTTGCCTAAGCATTTGATTGGAGAGGTGCTTGTTAGGCCTCCCAGGCTATCATCTTGAATGAACATTTTTGTTGGCTACAGGATGGAACTTTGGGAGCATAGGTATTGATGCATTGTCCACCACCAGACTCTAGGCAGGTAGGGAGTCCGCACATTGTGGCATCCTTATGACAAAGAATGATTGGGTTGTTGCTATCACAACATGCTTCAAGACCCTAACCATAAAGGGTGTTATGGGTGTTTAAGGTGGTACTCTGACAACAAAAGGAGTTCTTGAACTGGTTGATGTCGAGGAGGCACCAGTGTTACCAAAGGGCACACAAACCACAAATGATTCCTGTGCCAATTCTGAATCATCATCAACACTGATAGCATTGATGATGTACCTTGTACTACTTGCATTAAGAGGATCCTTGTAAACCCCCATTGATTAGTTTTGGGGCTCCACTGGGTTGGTTGGATTAAGAACCAACTCATCCCTGTCAATCATGTGTTGTATATCGTCCTACAAAGCCATGTAAAAATCTATATCATGACCCTACAATTGGTGATATTGGCAAAATTAGTCCAATCTGAAATGCTTAGGGATAAAAGACTCATTTGGTAGCATGGTTGAGGGATTCTTAAGGAGCTCATAATATCAATCATGTCACTTGTGAGCATCCTTGGACATCTGCTTATACTAGATGCATCCAATGTGAAGCAGTTGGTCCAAGAGCTCTAACTGCTTAATCGACAATAGTGTGTACTTCAAGCAATCCTTGTGCTCAAAGTTCAGCCTTGAGGAAACTGGTGTCGTGGTTGCTAACAATGTGAACTGATTGTTCACTGCAATGCTAAAGCCAACTATCTTGTTGTTGTTGGAAAAAACCTTGGGTGGCTTGGCCCTTGGTTTGACATTGTTTGGCTTAGCCTTGTTGGCCACCATTGCAAGAGTTTTGGTTGGCTACTTGACTTTTTCATTGTCCTTTCCTTTCTTTGTATGCAAGTTTTTATAGGTGACGTAGGCTAGATCCTTACTGGCTTTCGCCACATCCTGAATGTTCTTAGTTTGATTGAATGCTTGGCTCAAGGATTGTGGGGAAAGGTAATACAACTTTGACTTGATGAAGTCATTCATTACATCTTTGAAAATGGCCAGCAGGTGTGTTTCCATGATGGGCTCAAGGATTTTGTTGAGTGATGTGCTTTGGTATTAGATGAATTTTTTCATGGGCTCTAAATGGCCTTGCTTAACTTGCATCAACTAATCCAGGATCACCTCAAGCTTCACGTTGTACTTGAAGCACATGATGAATTGGATGAGCAACTCCTCCAAAGAAGAGATGGAGGCCCTAGGGAGCACGCAATACCAATCCAATGCCTTGCCACTCAGGGACATGGAAAACACACAGATGATTACATGTGGCCATGCCTGTAGTAAAAGGCATTCAAACTAGAAGATCACTAAATGGGCATTAGGATTCCCTTCACCATTGTATTTGGTGAATTAGGGTAATGGAACCTCGATAGGCGGTGCCAGTGGTGGAACTACAAGACTGATTGGATCATCCTGGTAAAATTCCATTACATGGATAGTTTCAAAGGAGGTGGCCTTGACTCACTTAACCTATTCAATGAGGCTTTGGATTAGCTGGAATGCCTTGATCCTAGTGCGGTTGTGGTAGGCTGTGTTGGTTGTGCTACCCGTTGTGTTGTTTGGGTGGCTCACAACCTAGCTCTAGGTTATGTGACCACATGCACTGCTTGTTGAATGGGCTATGTGATAGACACAGTGCCTAGCCCCTACCACATGTTTGTGGGCTGGGCTATTGTGAAGGGTGCTAACATAATAAGCAAGACGAATGACACCTAAGTCATATGCAGTTGAGAGATGACATGCGGTAGGATGAACGATGCCTAAGCTGTATGTGGCTGAGAGATGTGCATGATGTGTACATAAGGTTGCGTAGGCATAATGGTTAATGGTACAGAAGGCTAGGTAGGCTAAACAGGCTAAGAAAGCTAAATAGACTATGAAGGTATAATGAATGGCAAGCTAAAAGGAAGCGCAACCTCCTGGCACATCTACTATGTTTGGTAAGTCATCACCACAAGCATTGACCTAGGCAACAACACCTGGTTGACAAAGGGTTGAGATAGTGGAGGCACAAAGGTGGAGGATTTTCACTGGAATGAGGTGTGGAATGAGCCATCATGCTTGGATCAAGCTTTGAACTCATCTAGGTCCTCCTGTAGGGGCTCCTCGTAGTTGGTCCCTGCCTCATGTCCAAGGTTGCAAATGAGGTTATCCAGCATCCATTGGAAGGGCTCTATGAGTGGAATAAAATCTATATCAAAAGGGAACCATTCCCTCCCATTGTGATGGATAAGCTCAAAACTATATTTGACATCCATTTCTTGGCAGTCTATGTACAAACCCACCTAAATCTTCACACAAACGAAGTTATATTACTCATTGTTGAGCCCTAGGCCAATGCATCAAGGAAGTCCCAACCTGAAAGATTACCTCTCTACCAAGATAGGACCTTCAAGAAGATTAATTTTGATCTCTTTCTAAACAAGCCGGAGAATAATTACGCTTGAAACAAAGGTCAAAGGTTACCTAGGATCCATGATACAACAAGGGGAGATGCAAAAGTTGTTGTTGATGAAAGGCAAAAAGAGGCTAACTTTACTAATTGGGAAAAAAATGGCTAAGTGAAAAAATGCGGAAAAAATGGCTAAGTATAAAAATGCAAAAAAAATGACTAAGTATAAAAATGCAAAAAAATGACTAAGTGTAATTTTTTGCAAAAATGGCTAACTCTAGGACTATGGTCAAAGCCAACTATGCTCACTATGCTATGAGCTAACTATGCTCTCCTAAGCACCTAGAATTTAGCTAAGTGTTCGATGTAAGCTTTGGTGGTTGTCAAGCGGGATTTCAGGGGAATTGATAATGGGGACCAATCTACATAGGGGTGCAAAGAGAATGCAAGGCAACAACCAAGGTAGGCCAAAGAAGGAAATGGTGAAGGCCCTCCTTCTAGTGCTAGAAACCTATAACAACCAAAAATGTCGGAGGCTAAAACAATACACCAAGAGCTCTACAATCATATAACCTTGACCTTGTGTTTGAGTGAGGACCTACTTAAAATAGAGGAGGGATGCCCAGAATGATCTTGTCGATCCAACTAGGACTTATGGGGTGTTACAAAAAAACAAATATGAGGGCTTTGCACGGTGTTTGCAACATCCACGGTGTCTATGGGGGTGAGCATACTCAAGGTTTTTTGTGCAAGACAAAGGTGCAAACACATGAATATGTGCAAAAATGGCAAAAATGTAAGTAGAATGCTAAAATGCAAGAGAAAATGCTAAAAATGTACAAGATGTGAGCAAGAGAAAAAGCAAAACTACCCCAAATGGGGGGGAGAGTATAGTTAATTGCAAAGAGAAGGTAAGGAGGTACATGATGTACAAATAGGGGTAATACACAGTGTAGTCATAGTCTCAGGGTGTCTGGGTTGCAAAAACTGACATCTGTTGTGAAGTTTGAGCTTGCCGAGTTGGCTGCTATGGTGTCCTATGAGCTACAATGGGCTATGATATGCTGGACAATGTACTATGACGCTGTGGTGTTCCAAAGTTTGCCAAAATGCTAATTGAATGTAAGAGTTGCTAACCCCTAAAGCGCGAAGTGATGGGGTATTTATAGGTCTAAAGTTAGCATGAATTGTGGATCGGGGGCCATGTGTTAGAGGGGTAGTTGGGACTATGCTAGCCCCAACTACACTTCAACTAAAGCAAATGGTGTTCGATTGGTGTGCTTCAATGGACCCTGTGAGACTGCCAAACTATGACTACATTTCCAAGACTACATGTGCAAGTGCCAAACAAACCGCAATGTACCTAAAAAAAATGCAAAATGGGGTAGTTTTGGAGACTATGCTATCCACTCTCACGAGTGGTGTTGAGCGTAGATACAATTTGGGGGCAAATGGGGGGGTGGGTGCAACAAAAATGCAAATCACTAATCTTGCTTGCCAAAGAAATATTGGAACTAAGATGAAGGCTCATGCTAAGTTCTGGAGGCTTCTAGAGGCAGTTCTACATGACTATGCAGACTATGCTCTAGAGCGTAGTCATAACAATTAGATAATTTTTTTCAAAAAATGTGTTTCAATGTAGACTATGCTAACTATGCTCTATAGCATAGTCCCGGTAGTGAGAGCATAACCTTGACACTTAAAAAAATCTGGTAAAATTGATGTCTTTCTATAAACTACACTGACTATGCTCTGGAGCATAGTAGGGAGCGTAGCCTCAAAAGTTAGGAAATTTGCCAAACTATTTCTTCCATCCCAAGCTAGCCTAACAACCTCTAGCTTGACACTTAGGAAAATTTGCAAAACTAGCCATTTCTGTGCCAACTAGAGTGTAGTCTTAGCAGGGAGATAGTAGTTAGGACACTTGGAAAATTTTGCAGCTACCATTGACACTTAGAAAAATCTTGCAAGTCTGGGCTCCGTGTCAACTATGCTAATTATGCTCTAGATCATAGTCCCAGCAATGGGGAGTGTAGCCTCAACACTTGGAAAAACTTTACCAAGTTTTGACACTTGGACAAATTTGCAGTCAAGACCTGATAGCCTGAATTTGGTGGTGTTTTAGGCTAGATCATGACTAGCCTTAACAACATCCTCAATATTTTTAGTTTACAATAATGCTTGGCTAAGAGACCATGGATCAATGTAGTAGAGTTTAGACTTAATGAATTCATTAACTACTTTCTTGAATATGGATAACAAGTGGACTTTGACTATGGGCTCTGGTATTTCATTCAGCAGTCCATTCCACTACTGAATGAATTTGTGTATAAGTTCTAAGGGCCCTTGCTTGACCTTCATGATTTGGTCAAGTGTTGTGTTAGGCTTCAAGTTATATTGGAATTGGTTGACCAACTAGGCTACTAAGTCTTCCAGAGAGGATATAGACCCCCTAGGTAATGCATGATACTAATCAAGTGCTTTTCCAGTCAAAGACATAAGGAAAATCCTCATGATGGTATGAGGCCATGGCTACAAGAACAAACATTCTAGTCAAAAGGTAATAAGATGAGCATTAGGATCACCTTCTTGATTATATTTGCTAAATTATGGAATGGGGATGCTAGGAGGAAGTGTCAAGGATGGGAAAATAGGACTTATGGGATTGTCCTAGTATAAGTCCATAATCTTGATAGTTTGTGTGGTAGAGGCTTTAAGCCTCTTCAACTCCTCCATTAGGTCTTAGATCATTTGTAATGCTTGAACCAAGCTTTGTGATGGCCCCATAGTTTGCAAGGTCTGTATATAAGGTTGTGGCATCTGTTGTAAGGCTTGTGGCCTCATTATGGATTGCATGATAGAAGCAAAAGGTTGCACTATGGTTGTGGCTTATGGGCCAAATAAAGAAAATGATGTTTGTGCTAGTACTTGAGGCACACATAGGACAAATGTGGTGTATGACCCTTATGTTACTAGGGGTCTCATGGTGGAACCCATGTGAGTAGTTAACAAATTTTCAATGGTAAAAGCCACCATTGATGATTTGGTATATTGAGGCTATGTTGCAAATGGCATTGATGCAGTATAGTGTGTTGTTTATGACATTGACTGAGTGTGATGTATAACTATAATTGACATGGGATCTATTGTAGTAGGCCACATTGGAGTGGAAGATGATGGCACCATGTCCATGGAGAAAAAAAAGGCATTAAGGGAAGGTTCTATGACATTTGGGGATGTTTGCTAGAACAGTCCTCCAAGGATGCTTTTAAGCTTAGATTCTATCCTAAATTCATCCTCCTCTTTCTTTTGTTCCCCAAAGGTAGGTTGTTCATCTTCCTCTTCTACAACAATCAATTAGGCTAGGATGCTATAATAGATGTCATTAAGGGGAATTTCTTTATATGGGGAAGGGATGTACTCTTTCCCATCCTTATGTATGAGCTCAAACTCCCTTTTGGCCTCATCTTCAATTCACAAAATTAACATGCCTACCTATATTTTGGCATAAATAAAGTCATAGGAGTCTTCATTAATGGTTGCAAAATTAGGACTCTCCCCTTTGACTCTCAAATATCACCTACACTCAATGACTATAGGGTCTTTGGGATCATACACCCTCATGACTTGTTGGTTATGATCTTTGCCAGTGAAGGTGAATGGGAATTTGATGGATTTTCAAAAAGGCATGGTTATAGTGCTAAGAATTACTTAAGAATAGGCTATAAATGTTAAGATAGGAGTAAATTCTAGTGCATGAAATTCAAAAACTCTTAGAGAAAATGAACTAGGAAAAAATTATATACTTACTATAATTAGTAGATGTGGCATAAATGGGGTTTACCCCTTTACCAAAAATAGAATATTAGCAATGTTAGCTTCAAACCCCACCAAAGTTGGCCTCCCAAGTACCTCTACACTAGGTATGGAAGGGGGGAAAGAAGGGGGATGAGATAATAGGAATCTCACACCTTTTTATTCCAACATTGGAGAGAGGGAGGAAAGTTTGAAGATCAAAATGGAAACTTGGCAGTTTCCAAAGATGGTTTTGGCAAGTTGCCAACTTTTATCAAAAATGAAGGAAAAGTAGGCTTGCTTGATATGAAAACCAATGTTAGTTTAGTGGCAAAGATTATGACAACAAAAATTAAAGGTTTACCAAGGCGTCCATGCTAGCTTTGCTCTAGGAAAACACAACATATATTGTGAAATTCTACCATCCAAACAACCTACAGCTTTCACACTAAGGTTTCTTCGACATGGGTGGTAAAGGCAACATTGGATTCCTTGGGAGTTTTGATTGGAAAATGGCTTTCAACTTGCAACAAAAGTAGATCTAATTATAAGATTGGTTTTAAACTTCACCAACACTAGCCTCCCAACTACTTCCACACTGGTTATGGCAGAGGGGGCAAATAAGGGGGGTGAGATGATGGGAATCTCACACCTCCTACCTTAATGTTGATGGGGTAAAAATGTTGAAAACCAGAGTGGAAATTTAGTATTTTTTTTTGCTAAAATTGGTTTTAGATAGTTGCTAATTTTCTTAGCTTAGAAAGGTGGGGAGGGAGCCAAATCACAGATGAGTTGAACCACCCAGTTTAGAAACTAGAGAAAATAGTTTTGGAAATAAAAAAAATAGGGAGAGAGAGATATCAATACCAACTTTGGCCTATAAAATTCACAGAAAATGTTGTGAAAAGCCAAAACCCAACCACCTACAACTTCCACATTGTAGTCTTGGCCACAAGGGGGAAAGATCAACGTTGATTTTTCAAGGGTTTTGGCTATAAAAAATGAAGGAAAAGTTTGCAAACAACTATGAAAAAAATAGATTAGGTTATAGAATTTAGGCAAAGGCCCTCCTTCTAGTGCCAAGAAAAACTGTTGCAACCAAAAACCTCGATTTTGGGAATGAAAACCAAGGATCCTCAATGCAAGTAGTTCCCCAACCCCGAATCCCTAGGGCCTCCACAATAAAAATGGGATTTGGGGTGCCCTAGCTAGTCCAACAAATCAACCAGGGATTTATGAGATGTCAAATGTGGTAATATGAACAAATCGAAATAATGTACAAATAATAAATTTATTTTTGGATACAAAACTTAAAAATTATTGAGAAAAGACTAAAAAATAAGTTAGAGAAATGTGTACAAATGGTGCATGGATGAGCAAAAAGGGGGTTCATTTGTGCAAGAGTTTAAAGCTTGTTGAAGCTAAGGTGATCTACTCCACGATCCGGATGCTAAGCCACTCTTGGTGTTATTGAACCTTCCATTGCTACTACAACCTTGGATCTGCCAATTGGGTCACTACTGAAGAGTCAGAAAGGTGGAATATTTGGATGCTAAGTTGCTCCACAATGGGTTTGGAATCCTAGAAGTATAGTGTTAACACCAAAAATCCTATAGATCAGCCAAGGACTTATGATATGTAAAACATGGAAATATGAATAGATCTAAATAATGCATAAATAAGAAGTTTATTTTTGGACACAAAACTCAAAACTTGAAACTTTATTGAGAAAAAAATAAAGAATAAGTTAGAGAAATGTGTTCAAATGATGCCTAGATGCGCAAAAAGGGGTTTTAGTTATGCAAGAGTTCAAATCCCATTGAAGCCAAAGTGATTTGCTCCATGATTTGGGTGCTAAGCCACTCTTGGTGTTATCAAACCTTCCTTTGCTACTACAACCTTGGATCTACCAATTGGGTCACTGCTGGAGGGTGAGAAAGGTGGAATATTTGGATGCTAAGTTGCTCCATGATGGGTTTGGAATCCCAAAAGTGTAGTGTTAACACTAAAAATCCACCAAATTTCAAGGCCTCACTGCTTCCACGCTGAGGCTCAAGAAAATGCAAGTATGGGAACTTGCAAGAACTCTTGAATGCTTAAAAATGCCCCAAGTGTGAAATTGCAAAAAGGTGGCTGAACGTTGGTGAGAATTTGCTTGTCAAAAATTGTTAAAACTACTAAAAATTACTCTACCCAAAATGCTTGTATGCCAAAAGTTGCTCAATCCTTCAATGGTGTTTGAGGCTAGCTTTTATAAGGTCTTTGGGCCATGAATGGGGCTACAAATTGCCTATGATTGGGCTGTAAAATGGCTACAAATTGGAAAATGGCTACAAATTTAGGTGAGATGGATGTTCAAATTTATGGGGTTACTATACATAGTAAGTGCTCCCCACCCCCCACCCCCCACCCCCCCTANACGTTTCTAGGTTAGGGGAAAAGTTTCTAGGCTAGGTGGAAATTTTCCACACTGGGGGAAAACTTTCACATTGGGGGCAAACTTTCCAGGCTGAGGAGGAAAAGTTTCAAAGTTGGGGAAAAGTTTCTAAGTTGTACATTTGGTCTCCACATTGAAGCGAGGGGGAGTTTTCAA
>MNCI01030541.1:443936-459705 GCA_015680685.1 Gnetum montanum | reverse complement strand
ACTATGCATTGGACATAGTCTTAGGGTTTAAAAATGAAGTTAATTTTTTAGGAATTAAAAGACCAAAGTGCCTATTTTGTTGAACTACCATTTCTAGGCTGACATATGGTAACTTGCGGTCTTCTAGATTACTTGGATAGTGAATTTCAACAAAACAAGATCAATTCAAGTCATGGTTACTAACTTATTTTTGAAAGAAATTTAACAATGATCCTAATTAATTAATAATTATAGTATTAATATGGGTAAGAGTTACCTAGACTAGTCTTACCTTGTCTTACTGATATCTCTTGCCATTGATGAATGTTGATGTGGCGTAATCAAATATCACAGACATATGATACATTCAGTGATTATCAATGGCTTTCCTTGTGTTGTGGCTTCAAGGTTCATCACTAGGTTCATGTTGTAGTCAACCCATGGTTTTGAATGGCCCTTGGATCGTGGTTTACTCTAATACCAATTATGACATCCCATCCCTAGATGTCATGGCAAACATCAAATATACAATATATTAGATATTATGTGTACAAAGAAAATATATCAAATGCAAAATA
This sequence comes from Gnetum montanum, assembly GCA_015680685.1. Lineage (NCBI taxonomy): Eukaryota > Viridiplantae > Streptophyta > Gnetopsida > Gnetales > Gnetaceae > Gnetum > Gnetum montanum. The sequence goes on along the minus strand of MNCI01030541.1, from coordinate 459,148 downwards.
TATGTGAAATTTGACATTATGTATAAAGGAAATAATAGGAAAAATACATAAAGAGAAAGAAAAGAATGCTTTATTGATATAGAAAAGAGTATCCAGATTGTGCTCTGAGAGTGTTCCTTGGAGTTTTCTTCCTTTGGCATCTATCTCTTAGACACAATCCAACCCTACCACCACGATTAGGCCTATAACTTGGCCAGAAGGGATGGTTAGTCCACTTCCTGTCCCGCTTCACCTAACTCCTATGACTTGCCTATACCAGCTCTACCACTCCATGTTAGCATGACCTCTAACCCTAGGTATAAATGCCTTAGGTCAAATCCCTAAAGGTTACCTTAAGAGACACATCTATTATTACAATATGCCCTTTTGGGTTTTAATCACAACTACCCTTTCAAATCTTGTTGAGATAACAATAACATTGTTATGAAAAGGCACCATCTTTATTAGGAAGCAACATCATTTAGGAATGGGGATGTGACAATCATGGTGTACAAGAAGGTGCTTAAGTTGGCTTCTAGGTTGGTGATTAATTCTAAGTTTCCAAAGTAGAAGTAAAATGAAGTAGATGCACCTGAAAATAGCAAGAAACTTGATGGGGAATCCAATAGGCTTGGAGAAAGGAATTTCAGTGATGGCTTTTGAGATTTGTGTTCTACCATTACTCCTAGTTCCCAAGCTTTTTACTAGATTAATGGAAAGATTTGAACTTCCAAAGATCATAACAAGTGTAGGGATGAGTAACCATGCTTTGGAGAACCCATGAACAATCCTCCAAGATTTCTTAGAGTAAGGTTCTTAATCTACTTCAGAAAACATATTACTCAAGATTATTTTAAAAACCCCAATTGATGACCAAACGACAAGGGTTCAAATGGTAACTGATGATTAAATATTCTCAAGTACCAACCACATGCTCAATTACAAATGACTGAGGTAAATGAAAATAAGTAGAAGATTAATACCATTAGCATGATGAAGTAGATATCTCATAGTTTAGTGGTGATGTAATAGAATTTTTAAAGAGAGTAGCTAAAGTAAGAAAATAACTTGTGTTTAGAACAAATGATCCAGGTGTACTTTCCTTTAAAGATGATGGATATTTTGGCTGACACATGTACCACTCATAACTTTCTTTTACCAAAAAAACACTCATATCTTTAATTTCTAAGTCAAAATAGCTTTGGCATCCTCTAAGTTAACCAATGTCTATCCAATCAAATGTACACGAGTGATGAAGGATGTGAAAATAAAGGTAGGCCAATGGAGTGGAAAGATCGATGTTCTATTCTTGGATATTAACTCTTTCCAAGTTATCCTTAGATAGAAATTCTTTAAGAATGTGAAGGTGCTCATTGCCCCATATCTTGATGTTCTTTATATTTCACATGAGAAATCACCTTATGCCATAAATAGCTCTATGCTAGGAATAACTAGTATACTTCATGAGGTCCAAATTATCTATCTGATGGTGATAAAGAGGGTTGCTTGAAATCCAACCTAATAAATATTTCAAGTAACCTTGAGGGAGATGAAAAGATGAGAGTAAAACTTAGGTGAATGGATGAATTGAAAGGATAGTAGAGAGGTATAAGAATTTTATAATAGTGGAGTTACTACAAGAGTTACTAGAAAGATGATTTATGGATTACAAACTTAAACTATGGTTGGAAACTATTCCTCCCAAGTAGTAACCTTATCAAATGACTACCCTTAAATTAGAAGACCTAAAAATAATTAGTGAGCACGTGATGAGACATCTAATGATAATATGTATTTTGATTATTGGAGCAAGTTTAGCCTAATATTAAATCACCTTTAAAATACTAAATCCAAATATTATAAAAAGAAAATTAATTTTCTAGAAAACAAGAAAACTAGCTATCTTCAATTTTTTAAAGAAAAGATTACAACAATATTTCACAACCAATAAAACATCCAAAACCTCTTAAAATACTCAAATAATGATGCAAAGCATGAGGCTCTACAACCACACAATGGTTGTTCTCAATACAAGACAACCAATGAAGAATCTCTCCCACAACTTATGACTAAGATCTCAATTCACAAGTAAGACTAGAATACACTAACCAATACATAACACAATTGACTTTGAAGATGCAACACCTATGAATTGACTCAATATGCTCTATCACACTCTTTCCCAAGCACAACACATTAACTTACCTAAAATCTCATCTCTCCATAGTACAAGCATGAAACACAACCTATATTTATTAACTAAGCAAGAAAAAAATCCTAGGAAATCTTCTTCAAGGTTAACTTAGAGATCCTCCATTATTTCCATCTTTTTCTACCTTCACTTGGCTATTTCCAAACTTGTAATGGCAATTTTGAAATTTTTCCTATCAATATGAGTCATCTCTAGCCTTTTTAAGACATCTCGCTAAGAAAACCATCCATTTTGATGAGATGTCTCACTTATGGCTAAGACATCTCACATTGTAACTAACATATCTCAGTTGAGACATCTTTATATTTGTGAGATGACTCATATAACATCTAAGATGTCTCATCACTTTTTAAGACATCTCATCTAAGACATCTGTCAATTTTACCAGACATCTCCTACAAGCTTTCAACCGGGCCCATACATCTTCTATCTCCTAAGACATCTCTCTTGAGAGCCCAAATCTTAGACAAGATGATTCTAAGACCTCTAAGTTATCTCTATGTAGGGTAAAACCTTCAAAAACACACATTTATGGAAATAACAAATGAATTGGAAGAGGTATTTCTATACCATTCCTTCCACCCTTCAACAAGTAAACTCATGTAAACAAGGAAGTAGGGTTTGAAGTGATCCTTCACTCATGAAGTTTAATCTCATGAACCCATACAACTTCATTCATAACTGATTCTCCCAATGAATCAAGTACTTATGCCTCTTTAATCCCTGAGTTCTAGAATCTTTCCTCTACTTGAGTACAATTTCCTTCCTCTTCATTGAAGGTTTGGACTAATTAATAGCCCCCTTCAATTCATCAATGCTACCTTATATGATATCTTCATTAATTGGTCCATGATTGTGTAGAAGATCTTAAACATTAAATACAAAATACATATAAAAATTATTATCAATATCATTAATCTTGGCCTTAATTCTAAAAGGTACCATCTTGTTAGCTTCCAACTTGGAGAAGTTAACATCTCTCAATCTCTTTCTCTTCAAGTTCACCCAAACCAAGTCACCAATAGGCTTTCGTTCATCCTCATTCTTAATGAAGACTCTCTCTTTAGCCTTCTTCTCAATATTTGATTTAACTTATACATGGAGATCACTCATCTCTAGCACAAAATTAGCACTTAATTTAGCTTCATCATCAAAGCTCTTCAAGGTGTCCACCATCTTAGGAAAAACATCATAATTCACCTCAAATAGGCTTTTACCACTAGCCACTTTAAAAGCATTATTATACGAAAACTCAGCATGACACAATAAGTTTTCGCACATATTTGGCTATCCATCACACAAACATCTCAATATGTTCAGCAAGTATTTATTCACCATGATTGTTTAAACATTAGATTGTAAATGATATGCACTAAAAAATTTAGTTTTGTCCCTAAAATTTTTCAAATGGACCTACAAAATTAACTAGTGAATTTGGAGTCTCTATCAATAACAATATTCAAAGTAATTTCATGCAACTTTACAACATTCTAGAAAAAAAATTTGAAACATGAGAAGCATCACTCACCTTCTTCTATGGAATGAAGTGTGCCATCTTGAAGAACCTATCCACAACAATAAAAATTGCATCATTCCCACTTTTGTAGAATACCACTCACAAAATTCATAGATACACTTTCTTATAGATCCTTTGGAAATTGGCAAAGCCATATAATGTTCATATGCTCCTTTACCATCTTTGAACTTTTGAAACTCAAACATTCCTTCATAAATTTTGAAACTTCAATTATCATACAATGCCAAAACTAGTACCTATCCACAAATCCTAGTGTTTTACCCCTACCCATGTGATCTACCATGCCACTACAATGCGTTTTAAACAAAATATTTTAAAAAAAATCATAATTAAGAATATATTCTTTTCCATTTTTAAATAATAATTCATCTTAAATATGATGGTTCTTCCACTATTCTATCCTACTAAACAATAGCTCATTTAGACTCCTCCAAACCTACCCAAAATCAACATCATGCTCATACAAATTAGCAAAATGACCCATACCTTCCATGTGAGATTTGCTAAAATTAACCATATGCACCCTAGACAATGCTTCAGCCACCATATTGGCTTTTCCACTTTTGTGTTTCAACATACAATTAAACTCCTATAACTATGCAATCCACTTCATGTGCTTTATACTTAACTTCTTTTGAGAATCTAGAAATTACAATGTTTTGTGGTTTTTTATTAAAGTAAACTCTTTGGGAAACAAGTAATGCCTCTAATGATTGATTGCTTGAAAAATAAAATAAAAATCCTTCTCATATATGTTGTATATTTTCCTTGACTTATTTAACTTTTCAGAAAAAAAAAAAAAAGCAACATGCGTACCTTCTTATGAAATTACCCCACCAATGGCAAGTCCACTTGCATCCACCTCCACTTGAAAAAGCTTCTAAAAATTTGTAATTACAAGAACTAGTTCACAAGTAATCTTTGCTTTTAATAAGTCAAAGATTCCCTATATTTCATTATCTCACTTAAAATATTTATTTTTCTTCAACAAATAAAACATAAACCACAAAATATCACAAAGATATTTTATGAACCATTCATAAAAACCTACTAAGCTAAGATATGATCTCACCTCCTGAACATTTTTAGAAGCTGGCTAATCCCTAATAGCCTTTACCTTGGTCACATCCATCTAAATTTAATTTTTAGAAATCACATGCCTTAAATATGTGATCTTCCTTTTGAAGAAATGAATTTTTTTCACATTGATCACCAACTATACCTCCTCCAAATTAAGACACACTATCTGCAACTGATCCAAGTATTCATCTTCATTAGAGCTATATACCAAAATATCATCAAAAAAGACAATATAGCACTTACCAATCTAGTCCTTTAATATATCATGCATCAATCTCATAAATGTAGCAAGTGCATTCATGAGCCCAACTAGCATCATCAACCATTCAAAAAATCCATCTAATGTTTTAAAAGCTATCTTCTATTCATCACCAAGTCTTATCCAAATTTGATGATATCCATTCTTCAAATCAATTTTTCTAAAAATTTCAACATTGGTAAGGACATTAAGGATATCATCCATCCTTGAAATAGAACACTTATGCTTCGCTATTATCCTATTCACTACCCTAAAATCAATGCACATCTTCCATTCATCATTGTCCTTCTTTGGCACTAACACTTTTGGAACTACATAACGTGAAATGGATTCCCTCACAAAGTCATTTGCAAGTAATTTCTATACTTACCTTTGTAATTCAGCCCACTGATTTGGTGTCATTTGGAAAGATCTCTTATTTAGAATGGTAGCACTAGGAATGAAATTAATCTAACTCTATACATTCCTCATTGGTGATAATCTATCTAATTTCCCCTTAAACACCTTGGGAAATCTCTCCTTCAAGCCTAACACACCTATAGGAAGTTCAACCAAAACATCATCATGGTTAGAAGCAACTATTTATACAACAACAAATCCAAAACCTATTTCATCATGTTTCCTAATATATTTCCTCTCTCCTAGAATGATTAAGGAAGTATTAAGTGAGCTTTTCTACCTCACTTGTTTAGCTGTCAAGGAAATTAACTCATTGATTCCATCACATCTAGTTACACTCCATAGATTTCTTGCTCCAAAAAATTGAGCACCATTGTTAAATTTGCAAGGTATACAAATAATTACATCAACACAATATATTAGAGGTACATCACATTTCATAACATCATGAAAACCTCTAAGTTTAAATTTTCAAGTATATTGTTCTCTTTCCTCTTAAGAGAAATCTCTAGACAACCAATATACTTTATAGGGTTCAAGATGAGGATTAGTTACCAAACCAAATGTAGCAACTATCCTAAAAGGAATAGCAATTTCTTAGGTTCCCCCATTAATCAAAACATGAATTCATTCCTCACTAAGCCCTAATCCAAAATAAAAATTTCCTAGCATGATGATCTCCTTTATTCACATTCCCCATTAATGCATAAGAACTTAATTCAAAAACTTTCTTAATTTTAGAATCATTAGGATTACCTCTCTAAATAGCTTGGCATGATGTCTCCTCCATTTTCACAATTTTCACATATTTACCCTTGGCTTCCTTATAAAGTGAACATATCCATTGTTTGTATTCTCATTCTCCATATTTGAAGCATTATATCTTGGATGAGTTACTACCTTCTTGGCTTTGCCCTTCTCATGATCATTTTTTATCTTCTAATTATGGCAGTCATCTTTGTCTTCAGATTTGGACTTAGGTCTCTTCTCTGATCTAGATCTTTCTCCTTTCCCTTGGAAGTTTGTTTGCTCCTGTTTCCAAATCCACTTAATTTATTTTCAACCTTGAGTGCCAAATCATAAGTCTCATCAAGATTTTGCTACTCATAAAAAGACAACTCCTACTAGTACACCATTTTAAGAACTTTTAAAAATATTAAATCTTGTTCATACTCCTCCTAGTTGACTTTAGCTTAATTAAATAGATCCCAAAATTCTATGTAGAATTATTTGACATACTTTTCATCTTGCCTTAGGGATTTCAACTTCATGATAGTCTCTTGTCTCTGATGAGATTCTTCAAATTTTTTCCTCAACCTATATTTCATTAGATTTTTTTCTATTATGGATTGACCATTTTGTCTTTCATAACCTTGGAATTCCTTTTTCCATCAAGTAGAAGTTATATCTTCTAATCTAGATTCAGAAATAAATACCCTTAAGCTATTTGGTATCTCTTCTAACTCAAAGTTCTTCTCAAGCATCTTCAGCCAAATTGAAAAAGCATTAGTACCATGTATACTATTGAAATTTTTCAACTCAATGTACAAAAGTTTGGTAGCATTTCTGAATGCTCTAGCTAGCCTTGCTTCATCCTCTTCATTAAGCTTGCTAAGAGAAGAAGTATTTACCATTGTTGAAGCCCTCAAAATTTTCATCTAAGGAATAGAATTCCCTTCCATTAGAATCCTTAGTTGATTAGTTTCTACACTATAATAGCTAGATTGTTCTTTTTTATCATACACTATGTCTCCAGAAGGTTGCAAAACTTCTTCATCTAAACATGAATTTTAATCATCTTTATATGTCTAGATACATCTAGGATTGGCATTTTTGTTTCTCTTTACATTGATTTCATCCAACTGAGCAACCACCATTTGGAAGGAAAAATTCATGCTCTCCATATTCAATTCTTAAACCTATTTCTTCTTAGGTGCCATCCAACTCTGACAAAATCCTTAACCAAATCCAAGAAATAACTAAAAAAAAGCTCTAATACCAATATAAAGCTAGAGTAGGTTCACTTTAATATTAAATCATCTTCCAACACTAAATCAAGATATTTTGAAAAGATAATTAATTTTCTATCAAACAAGAAAAGTATCTATCTTCAATTATTCAAAGAAAAGATTACAACAATGTTCCACAACCCACAAAACATCCAAAACCTCTCAAAATATTCAAACAATGCTACAAATCATGAGGCTCTACAACCATACAATGATCGTTCTTAATACAAAACATAATCAATGGAGAATCTCTCCTAGAACACAAGACTAAAATCTTAATTCATGAGTAAGACTAGAACACACTAACCAACACACAACACAATTGATCTTAAAGCTACAACACCTATGCAGTCACTCAATATGCTATCTCACACTCTTTCCCAAGCTCAACACATGAACTAACTTGAAATGTCATCTCTCCATGGTATAAGCATGAAACACAATCCATATTTATTAACCATATAAGATAAAAACCTTAGAAAACCTTCCTCAAGCTCAACTTGAAGATCCTTCTTTATTTCATCTTTTACCATATTTACTTGGCTATTTTCAAACTTTTTATAGATATTTCAGAAGTTTTCCTACCCGTTCAGGTCATCTCTACTCTGTTTGGGATGTCTCACTAAGAAAATTATCCATTTAGGTGAGATGTCCTACTTCTAGCTAAGATGTCTTACAGTATAGCTAAGATGTCTTAGGGCTTCTAGAGACATCTTAGTTGAGACTCCTTACATTTGTGGGGCATTTCATCACTTCTTGAGATGTCTCATCCAAGACATCTATCAAACTTACCAAACATCACCTACAAGCTCTCAACTTGGCCTAAACATCTCCTCTCTCCCAAGATGTCTCTCCTAAGAGCCCAAATCTTAGACAAGATGATTCCAAGGCCTCCAAGATGTCTCTATAAAGCCCTAAACCTAACAAAACATCCATGTAAGAAAAGAACAAGTAAATTGGAAGAGGCATTCCTACATTAATTATAAGCCCTAGATTTTGAAAGTATTTCACATGCCCTATGTTTGTTGTCTAGCATGTTTGGTTGAGGTTCTTAATCTCCCGAGATGCATCCTTGTCTTCTATATCATATATCATACTTTGAGGGTGTGTACATGATTCCAAGCTCTTTAGAATGATTTTGAATTTATTCGAATGTCCTTTGATCCTTTCAACATGCTTCCTCTCTTCTTTGGTAGACATTTTAAGAACTTTCAATGTCAAATTTCAATCTTAGGCTTGAGTTGTAAACCTTAGAAAGAAGATAGCAGGATGAAAGTAGGATACCAATGAATCATTAGATATGGCCATAGAATGGTACAATGGCTTGCTCAATCAATGTCCAAATCATGGGTTCAGAAAATGTGACCAATTAATGTACCTATTAGAAGAACTATAGCTACAAACTTGTTAAAGGATGGATATGTATGCCATGGGTGATCTTTACGAAAGCTCAGTGGTTCAAATTACTACAATGTTAGATGTTGTAACTAAATTGTATGGTGAATGGCATAAACATAAAAATGTAGAGGAAGCTAACATAAATCCCTATTGTCAAAAGGATGTAAAGAATGTTAAATGTAAGATTCAACCTTTTGATGTTATTGAATCCCTTTTTCATGAAAGCATAAGAATGAAAAAGACTTTGGTAGATCTTGCAGATGTTATTAATAAGGTTTGGGATGTGCTAAATCAAAAGATGACATTAGGTTTCAAGTATTTGGAAAATAAAGTCATTGAATAAGCTAGTGAAGTAAAAACAAGGAGTAAGAGGCCTTACCATGATCAAATTTCTTATCCTTTTAGTCTATTTTTTTAGCCATAACTTGAACAGAGGATTGAACCTAATCCTTGGAGTGCTCCCTCAACATTACAATAATCTTCCTCATCTCATTCTTCTTCCTACTATGAAACTTAGTAGGCCATAAACCAAATACCCCATGCCATATGCCACCAATATTAGCCATATCCATCACAACCATCTCAACAACTATAGGTTCACCAATGTCCATCATGCTCCTCTATGCCATCACGACGTGTAATTTTAAATCAGCCACAATGTGAACATGTCGATTTCTGTAATGTAAGATACTACTCTTATTTTCTATCATCATGTACTATTAGGCGGTACCATAAGCATCATGTTCCATTGATGGAAAGAAATTCATCACCTCACAAATGAAAGTATTTTTATAAGAGAAAGAAAAACACAACCATCTATGAGGATTCACACTCATCTCCTTCTTCACCATAATCTTCAAAGAAATGAGACCAAGGAGGGTGTGCTTCTAAATATCAAGTGCCAAACTTAAACTCAGTTGGGAAGGAAGAGTCCTCCACATAATGGCTTCGATGATATAATATGGTTTTTTTGTTGTGTGTATTTTTGTATTTTTTAAAATTAATAATATATCATTATCTACTTTTCTTATTCTTCTAGTTCGATATTTTTTTTAAGTTTGTTTTGTGTATTTAGAAAAAATAAATTAATATGCTTTCTAAATGCTCACCCAATAAGCCAATGGTAGATGGGTGAGTTATGATGTGATGATGATGCAGGAGTGCTAAATGGGTTCAAAGTAAAGTCTTAATCTATGGAATTACCACACAACAAAATTTACCCATTGACTCTTTCTCTATCCATCACCAAAAAATTAGGCTCAAATTTATCAACAAGCTAGGACTTGCAATGTGAGTCATTGAAGCTCCTAATACTGGAACCATGAGTAGGTGGTGGGTTCACATCTTACAATGTGAGCTCTAGAATCTTGGAAGAGTGCTTGATCACTAATAAGAAAATTATGAATTATCGAGGATCCTTATGATTGCTGAATGGGCCTAATCAGTGTGATTGGATCAAGGTGCATGTGTTTACCATTCTTGACCATTCTAGTCAAAAGATGTTCATGATCTCATGGACATGTATGTACCATGCAGTGAGGAATGACTTTTCATGTTCAAGCAATTTGAAGACTCTAAATTGTGATTTGGCACTACAATCATTTCCATAATTATCATGCATCATTCAAAAATCCTATTCTCATGAAAAAAAGAAATGAAATATTTTTTTAAAAGAGAGAAAAATGAAAAGAAATGAAAACATTAAAAAGAAAAGATACAATAAAAAAAATCTTTCAAAAAAATGAATGAAATGAAGAAGAAGAGTGTGCTTACCAAAATCGTCAGCATGAGGCTGGAAGGGAAAAACAAACGCCGAAAGATTGCCAGAGAGACATAACCGACCCTACCTTCGTGTGAGGGCAAGCTAGAAAAGAAAACAAAGGCAAAGTGCCTTGGATTATCTACACGCAAATCAACCAAGGACTTCCCTAAGCGTAAGCTATTGCCTGTGTTGGGGTTATCGTAAATGGTGATGTACAAAATGCAAACAAAGCGTGACTGCGACAGCGTATGCAGAAAGTGTAAAATAGATAAAAATAGAGTGAACAATGTAATGAAAGGAAATAATGAACTGTATTGTATTTCTTAATAAGAATGTGCACCGGTCAAAGTGTAGTTGTGTATGTCGATGGCAAGTCAAGCGCTAAGCCCCGGAGTGATGTGTTTATAGGTACCTTGATGCTAGGAGCCACGTGCGCCCGAGCGTCCAAAGTTGCTAGTCAATGCTCCCAAAGCCATCAACCTTCAAAATTGCCAACCCCATTTATGTGAATGGACGGGGTATTTATAAGGTTTGGCTAGGCTCGGGTGCAGAATTCATTGATGGAATCAACGGTTGAGAGATGAGAGGAAAACGGATCATGTGACACATGTTTGATGGACAACAGTGTGTGAATTGGACGTGTGTAGGTAGGCTACATTCTTGACCAGATGCACTGTATCTTACAGTGTGTGTTGGCTTATGCAAGCTAGCTTATGCCCATAGAAGCAGATACAATTTGAAGCGTAAGAGCTTGACAAGCTCACAAATGGTGAAAATTTACAATAAAAATGATAGTGTACAACAAGAGAAATTGACTTTGGCTCGCTTGGAACTTCTCAATCCATGAATTGACTACTGTAGGATGCTAATGTGAGTGGTTTTGTGGTTGTTTGAGGAATTTCTAATTCATAAAAGCTTCCAGCATGAGTTTATTTTGTCTTGGCGTGTGTTTGACATGCTTTTAACTAGGCGTGATCAGTACTCACGCTGAACTCACGCTGACAGCATGACCTCAGTGTAACCTAAGGAAAATGACACATTTCACACTAATTTTTGATCTTTGAAGCCTGTTCTTTGAGTGCAACAATTTCTTGGCTATGATTAACCCTGAGAGTGAACTGCATGTTGAAAACTGAGCTTGAATGTGTCTTGATTTGAGCCACTTTTGGTAGCTCACGTTGGACTCACGCTATCAGCGTGACCTCAGTGTGAGCTCAACATGATATTTGTGATTTTGAACCTAAAGTCTAGAATTCTGGATGCTGGGACTTGAAGTAGTCATCAATGGACCTTGAGGATGACTTGCACCTTCTAAGTTAGACCAACTTGACTTGGCTATAAGGCTTTTGAAGTTGCTCATGTTGTACTCATGTTGCCAGCGTGACCTAGGAAAATTTATGCAATCTGGCCCAAAATCTAAACTCTTGAATGCTAAAACTTGAAGTGGACAACAGTGGCCCTTGAGGATGACTAGCATCCTCAGATTGAACCATCTTTGACTTGATCTTGAAGTCATTGGAGTTGCTCACGCTGAGGGTAAGCTAGCTTGACAAGCTGAGTGTGAGTAAGCTAGCTTGACAAGTTGAGTGTGGGCAAGCTATCTTCACAAGCCAAGTGTAAGTTCCATGCCTTAGTCAAATTTTTGCCTCCCAAAAGTTAAAAAGGCTCTGGGTTGTTCTTGTTTCATAGTGTTAGGCTGAAATTAGTGGTATTTCATTGGCCCCTCTTTGTTGACATCTAGAGGAATCCACCCGAGAGGTGTCAACAAAGAAGTACAAAACACCATGACCAACCAAGTACCAAGCATTTTCCATCGGCCCCTGGCTGGACGTCATCGCACCATGTTCAAAAGTACATGGGATTGTGGAAATGCAGTTAAAGATGCAAGGGGATTGGTTGTAACTAGGGGAAGTTAGGAGTTGATCAAGGGTTATAATTGCTACTGGAATTATGGGAGAGGAATGCTCTCACGTGAACGAGCCATATTTTTGATCCTTGTCAATAGCCGGTGTTCAGCAGACTCAGAACCAAGACATAGGAAGTGCGTTCTTTGGAGAAACGGGACTCTTGTAGAGTGTTTACGCGGGCCCGTTGTAAATAACCAAAGCCACACAATGATCTAAAAATTGATCTTTTGAGACATGAGTGTAACTATTTTTCTAAGACAATTGCCTTCCCACCTGGGACTTGTATGATAAGAGCCAGTGGTCTTTGGTCTATGATGTCAACGGGGTCATGAAGACCTTTTCCGTGCATTTTACCCTTTGATCTTTTTGTTCTTTTTTTTGTCCTTTTTAGTCTTTTTGAAAGAGCTTTCTTTCAGTGTTGTGCTCGCGCATGCATTTGTATCATGTACTATCTATTGTGTTTTGTGTTGCAACTGCTTAGAGAAACACAGTGTGCAACCATGTATCAAGAGATTTGGGATGAGTAGAATGTATCAATAGGATAAGGGGAAGATGATGGGAAATAGGGAATGTATCAGGAGTCGGGAATGTACTTAGGAATAGATTAATCAACCTAGCTGCATGCATCAAGAAGAATGTGATACCTTGTCATCAAGATGAAGTGCATCTGTGCACAAATGCCTCATGCGTGTCATCCGTGTGCAATTTCAAAGCAGACAGAATCATGAATAACATCAGCTTTATCAGGGTCCATGAGATAAATTATACAGTAATTATTTGTGGAACATGTACAGCCAATTGCAACAACATATCTATTCAAGTATTTCTAGGTCGTCAATGATGTCACCAGTTTATAGTCTTAGCGGACTATTGTGGGTTAGTTTCATATCATAACCCTTTGTACGGTGCTAGTTTAGCATCGTAGCGGATGGTGCAGTGCTAGTTTATAGTCGTAGCGGACTATGAAGAGGCAAACTAGTTTATAGTCTTAGTGGACTCTGCATGCTAGTTTTATTTCATGGTAGACAAATGCGGCAGCTTAGTGTCATACCGAGCGGAGCTCTGTGATGTTAGTTTACTATCATGACACCAGGACACTCTATGGTGCTAGTTTTGAGTCATAGCCCTAGGACCGTTCTATGCTATCAGTTTTAGGTCGTCATTCAATATTATTGTTGGCACATTTTAAGCCATTTCATGGAACAGGAGTTTCAGTCTATTTTAAAAGGAAGAAAAAGAGAATAAAAATATATATAAAGATTCATATGAGTTATACGACGATGAAACACATAGTTATTCTTTTTTAACCTTATACATTGACCAAAGAGTGCAATATTTCGCCATATTATGCGATGCTTATTGGGAAAGGGTTTAATTCAACCAATTACGGGCTCAGAAATGGTTCAGCAGCGGTGGTGGACGTGGAAATATACATGGCTTGGTCACACAAGCATATTGATGATAAATATTAATGGAGATAGAATTGGTCCTGATTTTCATGCACGCTAGGCCATATTCAAATTGAAACCAATGAACAGAGATACCGATATTTGATCCTAATCCTGTAGCAAGAAGAAGCTGTGTACTGTGACAAATAATTTCAGAAACAGAGGCGCATCTTGTGTTATAATGTGGCATAGTTTACGCATTGGAGAAACATTTTCTGGAAGCTGGAAAGACGGTATGCTTACTCTGAAAGCGGTGTTGTGGTTCTTACCAATACAGCAACCAGAAAATGAAATTATGAAAGCTATGCTTGTCAATAAAAAATGTTAAGAACTGCCAGGGATAACCTCATATTCCACTTGGGAATTTCATCAAATGCTTGCCGCGCAAGGTTCAGTTTCTCTGTTTTGACATACTAATAAATGATGAATCTGTAACCATAACATTTGTGAACCCCAATTTCGCAGCCAGGGCATGTAATAGTAAGCGATTTAATAGGTTTTTTGAAGTAACAGGTTGTAGCAAAATCCAATAAATGAAACAAGGCTAAAACGCAGGCCATGGACGCAACACTCGGTAATGGATGCATGAGTAATTTTTAAGAAAGGGCATCATTCTTCAACAGTACATGCCGACAACTGTGTTGCGGACAATGATGCATGGCGGCAACATCATTGACATTGCAAACATTGTCGTGCTTGCTACGTTGCTATTATTTCAGTGCCCTAAGTGCCGTGTTGGTAGCCATGCTGTGCAGATCAGTAGTGCGGGAAACCAAGCCAGAGGTCCAGATTTTTTTTCTACCATGCCTGCACCTGTGCCTGCAGTTATGGGTGATTATAGGTAGAAAATACTGAGTGCTCCCAAGGACAAGGAAGGTGTCTATTCTCTACTAGAGACATATGGTGATTGTAGACGCACCCACACCGTTGGCTCTCCAGCAACTGAACACCACACAACAACGATGTTGGATGCAGTGGCATCCACGGTGGCGATTAATAACGTTTTTTTTTGCAAGGTGAGATAATCTGAAATTATTTACTGGCAGTTCCAGGCCTGGTGCCTTCACATCTAGACCTAGTATTTTAATCCATCACAGCAAATTTTATATGGGACAAATAAAGATAAATTATTGTCTTTTTACTACCACCAATGTCTACTATTGTATTGCCTTTTTACCATCACCTAGTTCATAAAATTACTAGACCCTCAATAGTCATAAAA
>MNCI01030541.1:420337-442974 GCA_015680685.1 Gnetum montanum | reverse complement strand
GGCACCTAAATCCTGTTCGAGGACACTCATTGGCGGTCGCGTCCCAAACGGTCGCCAACAATTATATATATATATATTCTTATATATTTATATTTTTCCCTATTTTTTTGTTGTTTTTCCTATTTTCTTAGGTATATTGTGAACATATGTGTGTAGCTGAATGTAAAATGAGATTCCAAAATGTAGAACGTAACGTAAGGCAAATATTTGTAAAAGGAAAAGTAATGAGAATGCATGAATTGAAATTGCAACTTGTGACATGTAAATGAAAATTTGACAANTCGGGCCATGCACATCAGTTTAGAGTCATGGTGGACCATTGCATCTGTGTTGAGGGATTACTAGTTTTAGGCCATAGTGGGCCAAAAGCGATAACGGTTTTGGGAAACTCAAAAGGAACCAGTCATTTCTGATCATGGCTAGTTTAATGTCATCATGGACGTTTGCTAGCAGTTTAACGTCGTACCAGACGGTTGGTAGTTTAACGTCATTTCGGACACTCGATAGTTTGCCCTAGTTATTGAGTTGTTTTTTTATTCTTCGTAGTTTGACGTGAGAGGTAGGACATGTAGGTATGATCTTATACTCCCCTTCCCCTTCACTGGAGATGTTACAATGTAGCTCTGACCAACAGACATCAGTGAGAATGGCTCCTATGTCTGTGTCGTCCAATGCTTGCTCAGTTCTAGTAGGATCATGGGTCAACAATTGGTTTGTGTCTTCAAGTGCGCTCATGGTTTCTTGTTTAGGCTCAGAGAACTCAACCTCTGACCCTTGATCCATTCCTGAGTGCAAGGGAGTGAGTGATGTTGTTGTGTCCCCATGTATGATGATTTTTCCACCCTCATAAGGTAGGTGGATTTCTTGATGGATTGGTGAGGATACGGCTCTAAGCTGAGCTAACCAAGGTCGTCCTAGGATCAAATTGAACCCTGACATTTCATCAACCACTACAAATTCAGCTGATGTGGGGAAATGATCCCCTGCTACGAAATCCAAGGTAAGCATGCCTTTTACCATGACATGGGAACTGAAACATCACTAATTTCGACCTAGCACTTCGAGAACGACGCAAGCCCTCCTCAGCATTCAGGAGGCAAAATTTGACTAAGGCATGCAACTCACGCTGGCTTGCCTTGGTCACTCATGATGGCTTCCTATGGTAACTCATGCTGGTTTTCCTGGGAACTCACATTGCCTGCAAATTTTCACACTCACGTTGTGGCCACCCTGCAGCATGAGTCTAGCGTGACCAACTTTGGAAGCCCAAAATCGAGCCCAAAACTGAGTCAAAATGACTTGAGTTCAAGGTGCAATTCATTCTCAGGGCCCAGCATCGACAACCTCTAGTTCCAACCTCCAGAAAATTCCAGTTTCAAAGTTAAAAATTGTAGTTTTTGAAGATCATGCTGGGTGTGAATGCAGCGTGAGTGTAGCATACGCATGCTGCACACGCACACTAGGACACACACTGAGACACACGTTGGGCGTAAGTGCAACGTGACCACTATTCATCAATGTGACCACTATTCACCAGCATGACCACTATTCACCAGCATGAATACTATTCATCAATGTGATCACTATTCACAGTGTGACCACTATTCATCAGCATGAACACTATTCATCAACGTGAACACTATTCACGCACAGACAAAAGCACTCCAAACGCACGCTAAGGACACACTAGGACCAAATCAACTCACACTGGGAGCCCTGGTGGAATAGAAACACCTCAAACGACCACAAAACTACTCAAATCGACATCCTACAGCAGTCGATTCAGGGACCAAGAAGTTTCAAGCCAGTTGGAGCCAATCCCTCTTAATTTTCTTTGTAAATATTCATTTGTGGGCTTGTCGAACCCTCACGGTCTAAATTGTATGTACTTTCATGGGCTTGAGTAACCCACAAGTTGTAAGATACAATGCACCTGTCAAGAACGTAGCCTGCCTACACATGACCAACTCACACACAGCTGTCTACTGGACATGTGTCACATGATCCTATTTTCTCTCATGTCTCAGTCATCGATTCCATCCACGAATTCCATGCCTGAGCCTAGCCAAACCCTATAAATACCTTGTTAATTCACTTAAATGGGTCGGCAATTTTGAAGAAAGAGCAACTTTGAACCTTGGACACTCAAGCACATGAGACTCCTAGCATCCAATCACCCGCAAACATCACCACATCACTCCGGAGCTTAGTGCTTAACTTGCTATCACACATGCAACTACGCTTTGACCAATGCACACTCTTGTTAAATAATATAATACAGTTTCATTATTTCCTTCCATTTATATTTTTTACTCTGTTTATGCTTTATTTACAATATAGCTCTATTTACGCTTTGTTTACAATTCAATCTCTGTTTACGCTCTGCGCTCTGTTTACATTTCATGTCTTTGTTTGCATTTCATTTACATTCCGTTTACACCATTTACGATAACCCCAGCGCTAGCCATAGCTTACGCTCGGGAAAGTCCTTGGTTGATTTACGTGCAAACCATCCAAGGCACTCTACCTTCGTTCTCTTTTCCAGCTTGCCCTCGGGTGAAGGCAGGGTCAGCTGTGCCTGCCCAATGATCTTTCGGTGTCTGTTTTCCCTTCCAGCCATACATCGACAATTTAGGTTAGTATAGGAACCACTAAAGGATTTTAAAAAGGAAGTTGTTGTGGGTTGTATTTGCTTTGTAAGATCCAGTTTTTCGATGACAGGAAAGGGTATTACGTTTGTTGCTACACTGTCATCGACATGTACCCTACATATCTTGAGGTGCTTGACTTGTATTGTTATGAACATAGGGGTTGTAGTGACCTCTCTAATTTTCTCATCTCGCTTAATATCATTGGCACAAAATTCTAGGGATGTGGGCCTCGATTCTTGAGGTTGTGGAGACAATACTGCATAGATGGACGGCTCATTTGCAGAAAGATCCTCACTAATAGGAATCGAAGTCAACATACACACGAGAGCTTCCCTATGTACCAATGAGGTCCTTACTAGATCGTACAGGCTTAAGGAGGTGTTCTTTTGTTTCAAGGCCTATGTAACTTGGGTCAATGCACTCGCTAGATCCTTACCACTTGGGATGCTCTTGTCTGTGAAGACTTGGTCCATTTGACCCAGCATTTGTATCTCTCATGGAGGGATTCTTGTGTTAGTAACTGGGGATGCTGAGTTTGGGACACTGGGAGTGCCGGTATTCTTGTCTTGATGACTTGTGCTAGGCTCATTGGTGGATGCAACCATAGGAACAACATTTAGCGATATGGGCTTCAGTGGTTCTAATTTGTGCGCATGATGTTCTTTTTCTAGGTGCTCTCTTGTCAACCTGTCAGTAAGGCGTTCTCACAAGGGTCGTAGGAGAATGATAGGGGGTTGCATGTCAAGGTGTTTTGGCACCCTAATCACAAAGGAAGTGGGTCGATTTTCTGATGCTGTGGTTGCTATTGCAACAGAAGCAGGTATGCAAACGACGAATGGTTTTTGTGGTGCAGGGAATGTGCATATGACAAAAGGGATTTTGGAAGGTGTTGAGGTAGATGTAGTTTTAGAAGGCCTATGAATTATAAAAAAATTTTGAGGGATTTCTTGTCCATTATCTACATGGATAGCATTAATCACATATGGTGCATCATTAGTATTCAGAGGATCCTTGTAGACCCCCATGGGTTGGTTTTGGGGCTTTACCAGGTTTGCCTCATCAAATACTATTTCACCCTTGTCAATCATGTGTTGTATATCTTGTTTTAAGATGAATCAGTAGTTAGTTCAATGCCCACACTATTGGTGATATTTAGAAAACATGTCCAACCTAAAGCCTCTTGGAACGGGGGGCTCATCGGCTGTTGCTAAGGTTGGATTTTTAGCCAACTCACAGAATCGATCATGTTTTTGGGATGCCACGGGGGACATTTGTTTGCATTGGATTAAATCGGTCCTTCAAAGTTGATCTAATAATTATGAAGGCTTCATAGGCAAGGGTGTGTACTAGGTAGGATCTTTTCCTTCAAATGTATGAGTGTGATCCATGTTTGTGGTTTTAGTTGAGGAAGATTCAAGTGTAGGCGTAGCTATGGTTCTTTCATGGCTGGTTGGAGCAGCAGATTATTTTCCTTTCTATCCTGAATTGTTGAGTCGGGCTGTCTCCGCCAACGCTGCTACCGTCATTTTGGATTTATCCTTATCCTTCCTCATATGTTGGCTCCCAAAGGCTAAGTAAGCTAAATTGTTACTTGATTGCGCCGCCTCTTCTATGTTCTTAATTTGTGCGAATGCTTGATTCAAAGTACGGGAACTCAAATAATAAAGTTTTGATTTAACGAAGTCATTCATGGTCGCCTTAAGGATGGTAAGCAAGTATGTTTCAAGGATGGGCTCGTGAAGTTCATTTAAGGCTGCACTCCACCTTTGGATAAATTTTTGTACTGGTTCTAACGGCGCCTGTTTAATCTAAATCAAACCATCTAGTGTGACTTCAGGCTTTAAATTATATTTGAAACAAGTAACGAACTGATGTAACAAATCCTCTAGAGAAGATATGGAGTTACGGGGTAAAGCTTGGTACCAGTCTAAGGCTTTTCTTGTTAAGGACATAGCAAATACATGTAGAATTGCATGAGGCCAGGCTGGAAGCAGTAGACATTCTAGTCATAATGTTACCAGATGGGCGTTTGGATCTCCCTCTCCATTATATTTGGTTTGTTGAGGTAATGAGATTCCCTTTGGTAAGGTTAATGGTGGGACTAAAGGGTTGATTAGGTCATCTTGGTAGAAGTCCAACACAATCACTTCCTCGGTGTTTACAATTTTAAGGCACTTTAACTCCTCAGTCAATGAGTGCATCATTTTCTTCACGTCTACCCACTCTTGGGCGGTAGGCAGACCGGTTGATTGAGTAGATTGCGATTGGTAGTATTTTGATTATTGCATTCTCTGTGAAAAGGGAGACTGTTGGATTGTCAGTTGTTGTGGTGAAGCAACATTCAGAGATGGGATTGCAGGGTGTAGTACGTTGTAGTGAGTAGGTTGGTATTGCTGAATAGCTAGTGAAACCCACTGCCCAGCCATAGGTTGTGAGGTGACACCTTGAACGTGTTGGGCTGAAGTAACCAGAGGTGCTTCATGGGTTTGTACTTATGGTATGTAGTGGGTGGACGTGGAAGCTAGTATAACTAATGGCATCCCAATTACTTGGGGTTGGAAGATTGATCCTGAATTAGTTTGAGGAGGGGGTTGTCGAGACTACACTTGTGGAGGTATGATGAAGATGGACGTATTAAATTGAATGTTGGGCATGGAAAATGTGGGAATGGAAGTGGGTACTCCCTATAGAGAAGCCGATGCTTGACTGTTTGCGAATAAAGGAGGAAGTATGATTTCTTCTAGGAAAGGTTGGAATGATGGGTTTGTATGGGCATGAAGACTGACGGTATAGTATGAATCCCCATGCTCAGATTGGGTTGTAAAGTCATCTTCCTCATCTCCGCTCTGAGGCTCTATCGGAGGTGGCTATAAAGTTTGATTCCTTACCATGAGAAGCTAAGATATGAGTTGATGATGGGGCTCATAAAGGGGGATCACATGAAATACTGAGGGAGTAAAATCACAACCTCCCTAGTAAATGAGCTCATAGTTTCACTTTGCTTCTCTTTTTATGCCGTCAACAGGAAAGTTGGCTTGAATCTTCACACAAATGAAGTTATATTTTTCTGGTGTGAGGATCACATAAGTAGGGTCCTTGCCCTGTAGTCTAAGCGACTAGCAAGTTGAACCTTGAGGGTTTATCGCTTCAATGGAAGTTATGGGTTCTGTCACAATTACAGGGTTTGAAGTCTCAGCCCCAAAGTTAGAGATTTGTAGCATCACTGTATTGATCTAGGAAGATTCCATAGTAGCGTAGGTAAACTAGGCTTGACAAGCTGGGTGTGAGTAAGCTGGCTTGACAAGTTGAGCATGAGTAAACTGGGCTTGACAAGCTGGGTGTGAGTAAGCTGGCTTGACAAGCTGAGCGTGAGTAAGCTAGCTTGACAAGCTGAGTGTGAGTAAGCTGGCTTGACAAGCTAAGCATGAGTAAGCTGGCTTGACAAGCTAGGCATGAGTTCACAAGCTGTGAGTAAGTTGGCTTGACAAGCTGGGCGTGAGTAAGCTGGCTTGACAAGCTAGGCGTGAGTAAGCTAGCTTGACAAGCTAGGGGTGTGTATGTTGTTTGGGTTCTAATGATGTAGTTGCAGAGCTTTGAAGCATTGGATGTAACATAAGATTTTTACAGGGTTGTACACCTGATTAATCAAACATGAGCAGGCTAGGGTGGGCTTGAGTAGGTTGGGCTTGAGCAAGCTTAGCTTGAGTTTGGCACCTAGTCTGTGCAGCGTTTAAGCATTTAACATGTAGCGTGATCAATGTTTTGATGGGATGGTAAACAAGTTGGCTCTCCTTCTAGCACTAATTTACTATGCTGACCAAAATCATCGGAGTGAGGCTGGAAGGGAAAAACAAATGCCGAAAGATTGCCAGAGAGACACAGCCGACCCTACCTTTGTGTGAGGGCAAGTTGGAAAAGAAAATGAAGGTAGAGTGCCTTGGATGGTCTACATGCAAATCAACCAAGGACTTCCCCAAGCGTAAGCTATGGCCTACGCTGGGGTTATCGTAACTGGTGACGTAAAAAATGCAAACAAACCGTGATTACGACAGCGTATGCAGAAAGTGTAAAATAGATAAAAATAGAGTGAACAATGTAATGGAAGGAAATAATAAATTGTATTGTATTGCTTAACAAGAATGTGCACCAGTCAAAGCATAGTTGCATATATGGATGGCAAGTCAAGTGCTAAGCCCTGAAGTGATGTGTTTATAGGTGCTTGGATGC
Source organism: Gnetum montanum (assembly GCA_015680685.1). NCBI lineage: Eukaryota > Viridiplantae > Streptophyta > Gnetopsida > Gnetales > Gnetaceae > Gnetum > Gnetum montanum. Next base: position 436,096 of record MNCI01030541.1, on the reverse strand, counting down.
TAGGAGTCACGTGCACCCGAGTGTCCAAAGTTGTCAATCAATGCTCCCTAAGCCGTCAACCTTCAACATTGCCAACCCTGTTTATGTGAATGGATGGGGTATTTATAAGGTTTGGCTAGGCTCAGGTGCGGAATTCATGGATGGAATCAACGGCTGAGAGATGAGAGGAAAATAGATCATGTGACATGTATTTGATGGACAGCTGTGTGTGAATTGGACGTGTGTAGGAAACCTACGTTCTTGACCAGATGCACTGTATCTTACAGCGTGTGTTGGCTTATGTAAGCTAGCTTACACCCATAGAAGCAGATAAAATTTGGAGCGTAAGAGCTTGACAAGCTTGCAAATGGTGAAAATCTACAATAAAAATAATAGTGTACAACAAGAGAAAAATACTCTAACTCACTTGGAACTTCTTAATCCATGAATTTACTACTGCAAGATGCTGATGTGAGTGGTTTTTTGGCTGTTTGAGGAATTTTTATTCATAAAAGCTTCCAGTGTAAGTTTATTTTGTCTTGGTGTGTCCTCAGTGTGTGTTTGGCATGCTTTTGACCAAGCATGATCAGTACTCACGCTGAACTCACACTGCCAGTGTGACCTGAGGAAAATGACACATTTCACACTAATTTTTGATCTTTGAAGCCTATACTTTGAGTGCAACAATTTCCTACCTATGATTGACCCTGAGAGTGAACTTCAAGTTGCAAACTGAGCTTGAATGTGTTTTGATTTAAGCGACTTTTGGTAGCTCACGTTGGACTCACACTGTCAGCGTGACCTCCACGTGAGCTCAACGTGAGTGACAAAATCTTTGTGATTTTGGACCTAAAATCTAGAATTCTGGAGGCTAGGATTTGAAGTAGTCATCAATGGACCTTGAGGATGACTTTCACCTTCAAAGTCAGACCAACTTAACTCGGTTTTAAGGCTTTTGGAGTTGCTTATGTTGTACTCACACTGCCAGCATGACCTTGGAAAATTTGTGCAATCTAGCCCAAAATCCGAACTCCTAAATGCTAAAACTTGAAGTGGGCAATAGTGGCCCTTGAGGATGACTAGAACCCTTAGATTGAACCATCTTTGACTTGATCTTGAAGTCATCGGAGTTGCTCACGTTGAGGGTAAGCTAGCTTGACAAGCCGAGTGTGAGCAAGCTAGCTTGACAAGCCGAGCGTTAGCAAGCTAGCTTGACAAGCTGAGAGTGAGAGTAAGCTAGCTTGACAAGCTGAGCGTGGGTAAGCTAGCTTGACAAGCCGAGCATGAGAGTAAGCTAGCTTGACAAGTTGAGCATGGGTAAGTTAGCTTGACAAGCCAAGTGTGAGTTCCATGCCTTAGTCAAATTTTTGTCTCCCAAAACCTAAAAAGGCTCTGGTTTATTCTTATTTCATAGTGTTAGGCCAAAATTAGTGGTGTTTCAAAGAGGTGATGGAAAGAACAATGTAACTCTAAGTTTATTAGTCCATATAAATTAATACCTTTATCATCCCAAACTGATCTTATGATTGCTCAAATTAAGATCAAAACAAGTGTTTGACCTAATACACATGCAAGCCTTTCTCATATTCAACCTATTTCCTACATTACTTGACCTTCAAAATGTAATAGTTCAAGACAATATCTTGTTTATTCCTACCCATGGCCATGAAGGCCTAGAACTCTCTCTCTCTTAGTAAACTTTGATAATGTTAAATGAGACTTCCACTCAATTTCTGAATCCATTTGTTCTTGTTTGTAATTACTATTAGGATTGGGACTAGTTAGCACAACCAAAGGGACTGATAAGAGGTTCCTAGTAAAGCAAAATTTGGGGAGCCTAGTGTGCATATGTGCATAGATGGACAAAAACCAAATCAAAATCTTGACTTCTAGATAATTTTTCATACATTACCTTATTCTAATTTCACCAATGATTAGAATATGGAACAATTAAGGCTATATCGCATTGGTAATGATAGGTGTAACCTTGCACTCAAAAAGGAAACTTAGAGATCTATCCCTATTTTATGGATAAGTAGTAGTAAAGGGATGTATTAGTAGATCTCTCATGGGGTGTAGGATGTGCTCATGTAATCCCATGAGTAAATTGAATGATTAGATGAAGATTCCATGATGTTACACTCTCACCTTCTCTCTATTGTTGATTTTCCATTCTTCATCTCTTTCTTTCTACTCTATGCATTTTTGTGTGTGGCAAGAAGTTACTTAGGCAAAGTAGAGGATGAGATTTGGCCATCCATGGGAACAAACTTGCATTTGATTTTGATGTTTCATTGGTTGTTAGAAATCCATAGGTGTCCTATGAATGGGTTTTACAAAGGCAAGAAATATAAGTGTCTCCTATGGGGAAGATCCATTTGTGAATCCTTGATGGCTTGGCATTGTGAGTAAGTGAGCTCAAGCTTATCTCCTAGTGATGGTTGTAGTTGCATATAAATCACTTGTTTAGTCTTCCACTTATATAAGTTTCAACTCTCTAAGCTTCAAGCTTTGATTATGACAATTCCTTCTTACCTTATCTTACTTTTATATATTTTTTTGAACTTTGGGTACTCTATTTATCTTCCATTTTTTAACCTCATTTGTCTGGGTTGTTATCCAAGAAAAGATTTTAATGTTTTAGTCTTATCACTCTCTTTTGTGGCTTGTTTGACTTGATCCTTAATTAGATTCTTGTAATTTTCATAAGCATTTACTCTTATTTTTTCCATTTGCATTCTTCATGTATTTCAAGGCAAGTGTCTTATAACTCATTCATGGGGTAGAGCCACTAATCTGAATATGTACTTTATAATTTTTGTGCTTATTTAAAATATTTTCACCTTATTTTTACTTACGCATGCATGCGTTTATTCCATAGTTGTAATTTATGTTTCTCTTGTGCCCCAAGGGTTACACTTATCATTGTTTCTATGGCCATTTTTTGTAATAGTAATATAATGCCTTGGAGATCTCACTTGATTTTTAGCATTTTCATAGTTCATCATATTTAGGTTATTATTCTTGGGACTCTATATACCTACTTGGAAGGAAATTGAGAGATTTTAGTTCTTGGTTTATGATCTTGCATCAGAACCACCTGAAACACCGTGGAAATTGCGAGTCGGCCTCAGGCAAAGATTCGTGATTCGGACAAGAGTACATGACATAATTCCAGAAAGAAGAATAGGGCAAGGCAAGACAAGGAGGCGCGCGGCATCAAGACTTTGGTTTCCCTTCGTAGATTTCTTGTCTTACTATGTTTTCCGTCTTTACACTATAGCACGCAACATAGCATAATGACGCTTTGCGTAACATAATCCGACATTCAAAGGTAGCTTACTTCAGCAGATTTGGCAAAGCCTAAGGCCTAAGCAGCGTAATATGCGATCTCTCATGTATTTTGCTAAGTCTTTTGTCCAAGGGCAGATTTACGCTCTGTTACGCAAGGTAGTGTAATGGGCTTCGAAAATGTCAAAGAAAATCCAAAGGAAGTGCAACCGATCAAGTTACGCTCCTTACGCAACGCAGCGTACGTAGCGTAACCTGTCACCAAGATAATCATTGTTTACACTTCACTATGCTCGGCAGCATGAACCAGTGTAAAGCAGCTTGAGTCCTTTGCTCATATACTTTATTACGCTCTCGCACACGATGCAATGCGTACGAGCGTAATGCAGCCCAAAATCAACTGAGACATGCTCGACCCACATTTGTCACTCATACCCACAATACGCAGATGCGCGTATTCTGCGTAGTCACGAATTTCAACACAAGGATGGTCAAGTCAACGATCTTCCGAAAAGTTTGAAACATGTGTCGTCACAGCTGCGCCTTCTCCACATATCGTCAAACCTATAAATATCCCAGTTAGCAAAGAAAACAGGACACAGCACAACACAGGGATAGAGACAGAGAAACCACCGAGACAGAGAGAAAGAGCAACATTTTTTGGCAACCATCTTGGCAGCACTAGCTTTCCACAGAGACAAGAGACATTTGGCTTGAGCATTGGCAGTAAGAGCGATTACCCCTTTGGCGAAGAGACGACTTTCTCCATTGGTGATCGTCGGCAGTTCTGAGCAAAGACTACCTAAGGCAAAAGGAGCAGATCAGAGATCCAGAGATCATCTGGTGTGGTTTGTGAGTTTCTATTGATCAGAAGCAGTTGATCAATAGACATCAGAACTTGACCTTCCTTGTATCCCTTCTCTGGCCTACAAGGTAGATCGGATTCTATTCTGCACTTCTGCTCAGTGAATTTGCTTGTTTCTTATTACTTTGTGTTTGCTTCATACAAAACAATCGGGGTCTCCCCAGTGTAACTTGAATATACAAAATACTCATTTTTCTGGGTCAAACCATAGATCTTGTAATCACGTGTTTCTCTCGTGTCTGATTCTTGTTATCGTGTTAACGCTGTCACCATCGTTACCATTCATCTACATCGCTTTTCTCTCATTTCACGACTCGTCGAATCAAATTGTTCCACGAAATATTCATAATCTTCATCGGTTTACTGATTAGTAAGTCCCTGTCTGATTGACAAGACCGTTCAGGGTGCCGCGGATTCATTTTTCCAACATAGCCCTCGCACGGATCCGTGGTTAAAACTATGTATGCAGGATTTTGTTTGGTATTTTCCAGCTACCGACATTTTTCATCGTTATAGTTTTCTGGCACTAGAAGGAGGGCCTAGGCTCCGATCCATACTTTTTGGGTAGCCCTGTTAGCGATTTATACCCAAAACCGCAAACGTAATACCTCTAGGGAAGTTTACGGCAAATCGTATGGTGTAGATCGGTCACAGGAATGATTCCCTTGGAATCCTACAAGGCAGAAAGCCTATTTGCGATCTTTTTGTCAGCCGCTTATTAGATCTGGTCATTTGTCACAGCTAATCCACTCGATCAATGGATTCCATATACACAACCACAACTGCCATGGTCATCGCTGATGTGGGTACCGCATCTGTGAACCCTATCGCTGTCACCAGACCAGCTCTTAGTGCAGCAGGACCGCAGGGACCGTCGCGTCGATCATTGAGACTGCAGGGCAAAGACCCTGTTTTCACGGTCGTAACCCCTAAAGAATACAACTTCATCTGCGTTAAGATCCAAGCAAAGCTTGCCCTTAGCCGAGCCGAGATCGAAGCAAAAAGAAACTTTGAGATGATCCATCGAGGAGGTCACGATTTCACCCCAACAGCTTATGACATCATTCCTTTGACCGAACATCAACATGAAATTATAACACAGTTGGTCATGGCCAAGGGCCAGGCTTCACGGGCTATGCTGGAGCCCCAGAATGGAGAGGAGGAAGAGGATGAATTGACAGCCCAGTTTGAACACTCGTTCCATACTCTGAGCCCCCACACGTACATAAATCCTCTGTTTCCTTTCAACGGAGAGGCCGCTCCTCTTGACCCAGCCATGACCACGCAGACGCATTTCCCTATCATTCCACAAGCCACTGCGCAGCCATATAGGCTGCAAATGCAAATACCCCACAACAACATGGGGGCGGTTTCATCGCCACATGTACTCAGCATTCCGGCAGTGGTTCTAGCATCTACCGTGCCACATTTTATCCCGCAGATCCAACCCCAAACCATGTCCACAACTCGCCTGATCCAAACTTCGTTGTTGCCACCCCCTCCAACCCGACAGATCACCACCGTTGTGCAGCCACAAATACCTGTCCACCAGCCTGCCATGAGTCAGTGGACTTACCTCGCGGCACAACACAACCAGTCTTCTGTATACAGTGTGCAACCCTCGGTGGCACCCGCAACGCATGTTCCATAGATGATTCCGCAATATCCTCATCCTTATCCTGTGCAGTAGATGGCAACTAGCCTCTCTTCCCAAACTGGTGGGTGGTGGTCTTCACAAGCCCCCCTGCCTGCAGGGATCCCCACCCCACCGTCTACCAGCCAAACCATCCCACCATTTCCACTGCCTGGCACAGCTTTCCTAGGTCAGCCCCCTGCTCCTCCTACACAGGCACCTCTAGCAACGGGTCTAGATCAAGCCTTTCTACTTATTCAAACCCTCACTGAGGAAGTTAGGCGTCTTAAGGCCGCTGGCTCAAATATTGTACAGATCATGGACTTTTACCAAGATGATCCTATCAGCTCAGCGGTCCCTATGTTGTCGTTGCCACCAGGGATGTCCTTGCCTCATTTTACCAAGTATAATGAGGAGGGGGATCCTAACGCTCACTTGGTCACCTTTAGATCCGAATCCTTGTTGCTGCAACAGTGGCCTCATATGATTATCCACGTCTTTGCTATGTCGTTGATAGGGAAAGCTCTAGACTGGTATCGGGCCCTCCCACACTCTTCCATCTCAACCTTGGAAGAGCTTCTGACACAATTCGTGACTCGCTTAAAATACAACTTAAAGCTGGAAGTCATGTTAGATCAACTTATGGGAGTGAAACAAGATCCTCTCGAACCAGTCCAGAAGTTCATACTGCGCTGGAATGCTACTTTGAATGAAATCCGTGAGCCAATCGCGAATTCACATTTACTAGCCATCTTCAAAGGAGCAGTCAATGACTTTATCAAGTTAAAGCTGTATTATCTTTCCCCGAACTCCTTACATCAGGCCTTCGCTCAAATTAGAAGCATCCAAGATGCTGCGGAGGCCAGCAAAGACCTAGCATATGTCGCCTATAAGAACGCCCACAATAAGAGCAAGGACAAAGGTAAAGCGACGACAACGATAGTAGCTGCGCTGGCTGAAGGCCCAAAGAACAAGAGCAAGAAGGCACCTACAGCACCCCCTGACACCACGGCCAGCGCAAGTGGCGCCAGCCAAGACACGGCTGCCCTTGAAGGCTCCCCCCAGCGAAAACCAAACTTTGAGTGTAAAGATCACTCAAAGTATACAGCCCTACCTGTAAAACATTCAGAACTGTTGAAATAATTGCTAGGGGCAGGATACATGCAACCCAAGAGGGTATCCAAAGAAGCTCTGAAGCGTCACAGACGTCATTGTGAACTGCTGAAGAATCCTTCTTTAGCCCTTCCTAACGAACCACCAGTTCCGAAATCTTTCAGGCTGGATCGTTTCTGTGACTACCACCAATTGTGTGGTCACGATACAGACTACTTCTGGGTGTTGAAGGATGGCATTCAACGCATGATCGACGAGGGTCATTTGAAACTAGACGGCAGTAGTCTGGCGCGTCCGGAAAACCAAGCATTGCACGTGTATAAGGATCCGTTGAATGCAAACGATGCACCCTATACAATCAGTGTGGTGAGTACGGACAGTGAGAGGAAGGCACCACCCAGACAACCTTTTGTTTTACGTGTGCCGACCAACTCACAACAGGGGGGAAGCCCTTCATCGACAGCCAGTGGTGTTTCAAGGCCACCTTTTATCATTCATGCACCTTCTCAGAATGCCACCCAGCCATGTAGTAGTAGCCAAGCCGCAGCCTCGTCTGCGCCCACGCATAGGCCACCTTTCATCATCAGAGCGTCAAAACCACCGGCTGCTCCTCTCATGCAGGGGCAGACCTCTAACCAAAACCCCCAACCACCACCCGACAAACAAAAGCGAGAGGATACATCTGTCAATGCTACAAAAGACTACTCTACGCTCAGCTTCCCTAAGCCCAGGCCCCTGGCCTCTGTGCCTTCACCTGTACCTCAGAGACAGGATAAAGGTGCAGAAACGCAGTCACCTCCTCTCGATGAGAAAAGAAACAACCCCCCGACTGACACCATTCCACCTCGGGAGATTCGTCTCTTGGGGAGAATGGAGGAAGACAAGGAGAACAAACAACCTAGCCGAGAGAGAGACCTCCTTGACGTGTTTACGCAGGTTAAACAGGCTTTAAAACAAAAAAATACAATGCTGAGCCTCTATTACCTACTTATGACATCCCAAAAACACCATGAGGCTATGGTCCGTATGCTGACATCCATACCTGTGGATGAAAGCTTACCAGCGAAGGAGGAAGCGATCCACGCGGTCATGTTTCCTTCCGAAGCTGAGCAACCTAAGCCCACCTCACTGACCTTTCATGACGAGTCCATCAAAGATGATCCTGAGAAAGGTCAGGTGACAACTAAATCCATGTTCATCACTATTCAGGTCGGTCAGTACCTGATCCGAAGAGTACATGTGGACGACGGCGCAGCTGCAAACGTCATTCCGTATCCTATCATGGATAGGTTGGGTCTGGTCGACCAGATCATTCCCATGATGACAACATGCGTAAAGTCGTTCAATGGAGCAAGGGTTCAGGTCAAGGGGACGGTGTGTATCGAGTTTGTGGCAAGGAAGCAATTCCCAACAGATGCCACATTCTTAGTCATCGAGGAGATGCCTGGCTTCAACTTGATCTTAGGGAGGTCCTGGTTAGCCCAGCTGAGGGTGGTTTCATCACCGATACATCAAGAAATACACCTACCTTACGCAGGAGGGGAGGTCGTGATATGCGGCGATGAAACCACCCCCAGAACTATCAACAACATTGAGGAAGAACGGGGCTCGGAGATAGAAGCCTCGGATGATCAGACCAATCTCCAAATCCCTCTAAAAACTGAAACTAATGATGACAGTTTAGCCTGGGCCAACCTACTATTTCAAGATGGTGGCGTGGAGGAGTCAGACTGTAAACCCCTCCACCCTTATGCAACGTTGAACGTAAAGGCCGTTAAGAAACAATTGCGAATTAACGGTTGAACTGAACGGCATTTACGCACATTATCATGTTTGTTAACAATTATCGCAGTTTACACTTAGCAGTTCGTTTTCACTTAATGCATATGTACGCCATAGAAATTTTCAATGATTACGCTTGTCATTCCTTCTTTACGCTGTTACATTCCTTTTATGTATGCATTTACGTCTTCTGATCACTTTAGCCCAAATACGCAAAAATAAAAAAATATATACTACCACCAATTACGCTTTCTACATTACGCAGAGGGCCCGCAACGGCCTTAAACTAGTCAAGGCCCGCAATGACCTAAAACTAGCCATGGCTCGCAATGGCTTAAAACTAGCTTCCATATTACGCAAACGCTCATGACGGCCCGCAATGGCCTAAAACTAGTGACGGCCCGCTATGGCCTTAAACTGGCAATTCCACTCCTTCACGCCATAACTTAGGCGAAATCGTTAACAACTACGCTTACGCTTTGCAGATAAAACACGAAAGACAAAAAAAAATAACATTTAAAATTGCCACAAAAAAAATCTTGTAGTCAGTCTTCCAGTCATTAGCATAACCATTGTTGACAACAATCAATAAAACCATGCGTAAACCACAATTACGCATCTCCCCTAATGCCACTGTCACCAGTATCTCGTAAGTCTAGCTCTAGTCCTAATAAATCGTCCTCTAGTGGGCCTTCTCTCCTGGGAAGTATTCCTTCATGAGAAATCCCCTCTTCATGAGGTCCCTACTCTGGTATCGGCTCTATGGGAGGATGCTCTTCATCGTTGCGTTCTTCCTCTTGTACGGGCGCCTCAATTTGCTCGTCTTCTCTATCCTCTGCTGGTACCTAGATACAGAAAACATATTAGCAAAGACAAAACTTGACAATACGATTAGAAAATTTAGATTTAGTCATGCATAAACTTACTCACGATGGCCCTGCTTCCGCAGCAAAGGGAAGCTTGTCTAAGCCAGCCCACAAGCGCTCCATGATCTCATCCTCAGTCAGATCAGACCACGCTCCATCTCCCAGGGCAGCTCCAACCTTCACCTTCCCTTTCTCTACGTTAGTCCAGCGAGGTGGGTCCGGGAAGAATGTAGGGACTGTAGTCTGGCCCCTAGGGAGAGTCATCTCCTTTTCCAGCGACACACTCATAGTCACCTACTCTTCGAACTTCTTGAAAGCTTCGGATGCTCCAATAACGTCAAGGAAGACTTGCAAGGATTGAGCTTTGACGGCAAAATCGCTATAAAGTTTACGATAAGCGATACTTTCTCGCTTATACAAATGTTTGTGGTCTTTTTCCTTCTTCCCCCACACTTGCACACTTGCATAGTAATCCCTCCAATCCTGGCTTTTCTGAGCTAGGAGCTCTATCTGCATCCGCTGCACTACCAACGCCCGACTGGTTTGCACGTTCTTTTTGATGGCGGTCCAATAACGGGAGTAATCAATAACAGCAGTACGCTAGTCCTCATCGCCCGTCTCCAACGCCTGTAGGAACTCGCATTGCGACTTCCGGTCTCTGACCTCTTTGGTCAGAGACTCAATCTTTTGCTCGGACCTCTGCAGTATTTTCCAGAGGTTTTCATTCACGCCCTTACTCTCCCATAAGGAGCGGGTCGAGCGTAACGCATATTTACGCATCTCCTCATAAATGTGATGTGGCACGGCCGCCCCATCCGATGGAGGCTCCACTGTGTCCAAATCAATGGGCTCCGTTGGGTCCCATCGAAGGCGAGCTCCTAACAGCAAACATGATCATTGTATATGACACATTACCACTATATAGTAAAATAAACCTTTTATAGCTACAGCATACCAGCTTCAGGATTGACGCGCTCAAGGTGCTCGATCATATCACTGACAACGCCTTCCATGAAGGCAAACTTGTCGAGGAAGTCTCTCCACGCTCTACTCACAACGACGGACGTGGATGCATCCTCTTCTCCTGTAGCCTAGTCAAGTTAGAAACTCTCATTATTAACATAATTCTGCAAAATTTCTAACACGCTCATTACCTCTACCAATAACAGTGGCGACCCTGCCAATATCTTCGGTCTCCTTCCCCCCTTCATACACAAGGGTCTATGCGACACTTATCCCTCTAGCTGGGGCCTCCTCACGCACATGAGTCTGTGCAACGCTTGTCTCAACAGCTGGGGCCACTTTTTCTAAAACTGGGGCCCCTTCCCCACGACTTAGTATCACTGTCCCTATTTCAGGGGTCAGCTACTCCGTAATTTTCACTGGTCATATCACAATACTCTTAATATATCATGCCAAATATGCTAAGTAAACATTGCGTAATACAGTTTTCAATGCATCTTCCTTACGCTTACTAGGCGGAGGCATACTCCACTAAACTCTGACCTCCACAGTTCGGCCTATGCCACTCTCAGGCTCCATAGACGCCTCGGTTAAACGAAGCCTTTTGCGCCAAGCTGAAGGTTCCACAATCTCGGCGGCCAAACATTTCCCTCATGAGGCATCGCTAGTGTAAGTAGGCATTATCCCGCCTACACTGTCGGGGCCTCGCAGCTGAGACACCGCTAAACCCTTGGTCGTTATAGACAGAGATTCCCCAATCCCTTCTGGAGGATCCTTCCCATGGGTAGTGCTGAGGATATGTGTAATCCAAGGTTTGGATAGCTGGTCTTGGTCTTGTTGCACCTAGACCCATTCCTTTGGATGACCAAAAACTCAGCAAAACGCCGAAGGCAAGCTATGAAGAAGGCATAATGCACGTTGAAATGAGACTCGAGCTTCTTGCGAAGCCTGATCATCTTAGCGCGTAGTCCCCCAGCAAGATAGCTTGCCCAATTGAACTGGGTCCCTTCTTCCAGAACCTCCCGCATAATACGAGTCTACTCTATGAAAAAGAACTTCCCTTGCGAGAGTGTTTTGGGGAAAGTTTGGGCCCGGAAAAGGGGATAAACTGTCTTGGCGACTCCTAGTTTGATTCTTTCACAAGGAATCCCTTTAGGCTCCTTCTGGACCCGTACCCACTCCTCCAGCCACTTCTGATAGTCGAGACTCCTCTTCACCTTCTTGTCTATGGGAAGGCCGTCAGAAGGGATGCCAAAAAGGTCTACAAAGAGCTAAGCGTCAATGTCAAAACTTACACGTACGTGATGCACGCACGTGCAAAAACACTCTGCCTTTTCACTGAAGGAGTTGACCAGGGTTAGCATTTCACTAGCGGGGACATCAGGAGTTGCGGCTAAAAATAAATGCATTAGCCTTGCTTCTCGGATCTTGGTGACCACCGCAACCGGGGCCGTCGCGTGGCCGAGCCAACATTGTGCATCCTTGATGTCACCGTAGCGGAAGAGGACGGTATTCGCCTCGCGGCTGGAAATCATAAGGGTAATCTCCCGGGATTCCTTGACTAGACAATGTAAGACACAAGTGAGGCAAAAACATTATTATGCAACGTTCACAATTCACAACTACACCACGCAACAATAGAATACACAGCAGTTTTACTAGGTCCAAATGGCAAAGGAAATGGAGGAAGGTTTCTCTTCACGTCCTCAACGGTAAGGGGCAGATCCAAGGTCCAGTCATCATGTAGCCACCCGAGATTCTGGCAAGTCTCAAAAGCGTCAGCATAGCGGGTGGGGTACTCATGAATGTCGAAGCCGATCTGCCCCATCACACCAGCGCGTACGTTGCTAGTTGAGGTAAACGCCTTTACTGTCATTTCGGTCCATGACAGCATATCACCATCTCCTACTAACCTGTTCTCATGAATGAAAAACCTATACCATACCACATCGATTTATCTTACGCTTTACAAAACTTAGAAAATAGACATGTAACAATATAGCCAACAAAATTGCTTAACCGCCTGAGTAGTACACTGTGCCTGGTGGGTTCTGGAAGTAGGTCAACACGTGGCGAGCCACGAACAGAGTGTTATAGGCGTGGTAACAACTAAACTGGGCCATCTCCCAGATCCAGCCTAAACACCTCAAACCTCGGGCACTAAGTTCTCGGTCCTCGGGATGACCAGTATCGATGGCTCTGTCTGTTAAGAAGGCCAGAATCTCCTGTGCAAAACCCACCAGCAGGTGCTCCAAAATGGCACCAGCAATATCACCTAACAAATTAGACCATATAATAACGTTGTAGTTACGTAGTAAGAACTGTAAAAACTCCAGCGCATCCTTTCGAAACCATATGGCCTTCCCATGCAGCCGAGTTTGCGGGGGAGGGACATTGGGCACGATTGGGTTTATGCAGCACAGTACCCCAATGATGTCTAAGATGATCAGAACAGGCTTTAACATAATACTGTACAGAAAACACAATACACAGATCAATGCCTAGATTTACATTTGCATGTTTAAATACAGAAAACCTACAGATTACGCTTAGTTATCCATGTCGAAATCTCCCAAACCCTTGCAACAGGGCAAGGTGTGTCCCTGACAACGGCGATAGACGCAACCCCATTAAACCCTCATCTTAACGTGAGGCCCATAGTCTAAAATCCCCATTTACACGAACAATGCTACAACAATAAACACTGCTAGAATAACACAAATACGCAAGAGACGGCCTACCAGTTCAAAGGCGTAGGGTCCCTCACTTCAACCACCGCCTGCGAAGCGCGCTCCAGATTCTCTTGCACTTCATCAATCTTAGCCAATTTCGTGTTCTTCTTTTTCGTTTTAGGTGCCATCATCATAGCTTCAAAACCTTCACAGCTTCACACGTTCACGTCTTTGCAAATTACACGTTCCAACCTTCTGCTCCTCTTTCTCTCGCTTCGTAACAGTTAGGAATTTGAATTCGCGACGGCCAGCAGCCCATTCTTACTGAAGACTACTTACTTATATGCGAAAATCACTGACTTGATACCCAATTTCAGCGGGACTTTCCTAAAATGGAACCCGAAAATCAAGATATTAATGCGGCAGATATTGCATGCTCCACTGTCCGAAATGACGTTAAACTATCACATCTTATCGCCTCATAATCGAGTAGCATTAATTATAGTCTGTTCGTAAAATTCAAAATTCAGTTAGCTTTCCATGTTCAACAACATCACGTCATGCTTTCTCCTAATCATTTATGTGTTTGGCGATTTTGCAGGACGATTGGCAAATGGACGCAACATTTTCAGCACCTCTAACTTTGACAGGCCCATACGGGAGGGTAGTTAGGCAATTCAACCCTACGTCAGTAGAAATTAACCCTCCCTTTGACGACGTAACCATAGCCATGTCAGAAACGTCCCCATAATGGCCAAAACAGTCGACGCGCACGCTAGACCTGGAGGTTGGGAACATAACCGAAGACCCCCTCAATGAGGTTTCTATCGTTACGCATAAGGGTGAAGCCAAAATGCTTAAGGTTAGTTCTTTACTAGACCAGAAAATGCACGATTCTATAAAACAGGTCCTGCAAGACAACATCATGGTGTTTTCATGGTCATACGAGGATATGCCAGGACTAGATCCCAGGTTAATCCAGCATAACATAATCTTAGACCTGCAGATTAAAGAAATTAGGCAAAAGGTACAAAAAATCAAGCCAGAGATCACGCTAGCCATGCGTGATGAGATCACTAAGCTGTATCGGGCTAGTTTCATCCGCGCGGTTGACTACTCGGATTGGGTATCTAACATTGTAGTCGTCCCAAAGAAGACCGGAAGCATACGCATCTACATAGACTTCCGAGATTTGAACAAGGCCACAATCAAAGATAACTTCCCACTACCGAGTATCGACCAACTAGTCGATACAGCAGCTGGGCATGCACTTCTGTCCTTCATGGATGGCTTTTCAGGCTATAATCAGATTCGCATCAACCCAGAACATCAATTAACCACAACGTTCATGACGCCCTGGGGCACCTTTTGCTACACCATGATGCCTTTTGGTCTAAAAAATGTCGGAGCAACGTATCAACGAGCCATGACATATATCTTTAATGACTACCTCTTAGGGAGACTGAATGACTATGTTGACAATATAGCTGTCAAGTCTTTAAAGTCATAGGATCATTCAGAAGACCTGGAGTTAGTCCTCAAAAGATGCTCCAAATACGACCTTCGGCTTAACCCACAGAAATGCGTATTTGGAGTCAAAACTGGACACATGCTAGGGTTCGTGGTGTCAGAAACTGGCATACGAGTTGACCCTGATAAGGTCAAAGCCATTGTCGAATTAACGCCTCCCACAGACCTTAAACAATTACGCAGGTTACAAGGATGATTACAGTTTATACGCCGGTTCATCTCGAGATTAACCGACAAGTTACACCCTATGCAACATTTTCTTTCAAAGGGGGTTAATTTCGAATGGATGAAAGATTGTCAGCGTGCGTTTGACAGCCTAAAACAAGAACTTCAACACTTACCAACAGTTTTCCCACCACAAAAAGATCTACCGTTTTACATTTACCTCGCAACTTCGGACGTAGCGTTAGCTGCATTACTTTGTCAAAGGAGGGATGATGGGTCGGAAGTGCCCATCTACTACTTGAGTCATGCTCTATATGCGTACGAAACGAGGTATAATGAAGTAGAGCGTAACTATCTAGCATTAGTATTTACACTCAAATCGTGTAGACATTACCTTTTACGTAGCCAAGTTAACATCATCTGTAAAAATAACATCCTTAGGACCATTACACACAATTTATACGAGAGTAGCAGAATAGCTCGCTGGAAGGCTATCACAGCAGAATTCGATCTGCATTATGTTGGCCAATCTTCTATGAAAGGCCAGGTAATAGCTGACCAGTTAGTAACATCACCTATTAACAGTCAGGCAACCATAGAGCCTGAGTTTTCAGATGAACATGTACATAGTTTAAGCCCTGTCTTAATAGGCCTCGAGGCGACGTTGTATTTCGACGGAGCTTCAACCGCTAGAGGTGGCGGTGCTGCCACCGTTATTATGCTATCACCTGAGGATGTGCGTCTTCACGCTTATCGCTTGACCTTCCCCTGTACGAACAATGTAGCAGAGTACGAGGGGCTCCTCACAGGATTACTAGCTACCAGTGAACTTGATGTTCGACACTTGGCAATTAGGGGTGATTCGATGCTCGTCATCAATCAGATCACAGGAGTCTACGC
>MNCI01030541.1:389817-412331 GCA_015680685.1 Gnetum montanum | reverse complement strand
TTTGTAACTTACCTAACTACCTATGAGACCCTATAAAAAGGCTTCAAGGGTAGGAAGGAAAGGGGGCTCTCACTCTGGGTTTTGGAAAAAGGAGGCAAAAAAAGGAGCATTTGTAAAGAAGACATTGTGAAAGATTGCTTGTAAGATGACTTGTTAAAGACAACATTTGAGCCTCTTTGTCATAGTCCTGTGAGTTATGTTTATTTTTTATTTTATTTAAATTGTTTAGCTAGTGGTTTAGATAGTATCATGCTTGGCAAGTAATTTTGGGATTTTTAGATTGCTCTTATTGTTCTTGTTGCATGATAGAAAATTTCTATTAAAATTTTTCCATCGAAGAGCTTGTGTTTGAAAGCCTTAAGAGCATTTTAGTAGTGAATTTTATTATTGTGCAATGTATAAGAACTGCTATTGAGATTGTTGTAAGAGAGCCTCTGCATGTAGTCAAGCCGTTGAATGATTCAATAGTCAAGAGGGTTCAAAAAATCTTTGGTATTTTGATAGGACCAAAATAGCTTCTTTTATCTTTAAAGTGTATCTACGTGGTATTTCAATCAAAAATTGTCAAGTCTTTTGAAGGTTCTATTGAATGCAATTGTTGACATCCATTATCTAGCCAAAATAGGATCTCGTACATGATAGTTTATGTAGCAATTTTTTTGGGTAGCATAGTAGGATTGTCTTGAAGAAATTTCTTATTTGAGCTTTGGAAGTTTGAACAATTTGTAGTTATTAAATTTGGGATAGCTTTATCGCGAAGTGTTTACTAGTATCATTTTACCTTGTTTAAACATTTGATTTCTTTTTCTCTTCTTTCTATTTCCTTTGAATCTCACTCTATTTCTAGTTTTCTTGTGGAACTATCTCTTTCTCTGGGGAAAATTAGAAGTAGATTCACAGAGTTGTGCTCAAATGTTTTTGTAAAACTTTATCTGTTACAAGTAGGTATCATAAGGACTACATAGACTAGGCAATTGGATAAAATAGGAACTCTCAACAACTCACAGTACTTTGCAAAGTTGGCTGAATCTCTTTAAGATAAATCATGTATAGTTTTACACACAACCCAGTCATTTCATTTTTCACAACAGCACACCGCAATAGCACACACACATACTCACATTAACTACTAAGTCTATTTGAAGGTATCTGGGCCTTGGTGTTGCCAAAGACCAGCAAGCACCTAAATCCTATTCGAGGACACTCGTTGGCAGTCACGTCCTAAACGGTCTCCAACAATTCTTTTGGTGCTAGAAGGAGGGCCAAAAATTTAACCTCTAAGTTCATAAGCCTTATAATTTTAGCACATCAACCCTTCTTTGTTACTATAAAGGCTTAAGAAATTAAATACTATTTTCAGTTCATGACTAAGAAGATTGATAGATTGGGAAATTTAAAAGTTTCAAAAGATATTCTTAATTCTAAGACTAATTCTTCATCAGAAAAATAACACAAGAAAGTTTTTGAATTGGGAACAAGTAGTGGAGTGAAAACTAGAAGATCAAGAAAATCACCCATTATATCTGGTTTATCGATTTATAAGAGAAGATCTAGAAAGTCTAAGAGTTCAACTATCCAAAGGAATAGGATGACAAATCCTTGGCAAAGAGTTACACCATTAGGATTTCAAAATTACAATGATATTCCTAAGGTAGTTTACAAATATTTTCTTGAGCCTTTCATTCCTGGAAAAGCTTATTTAGCTGAAGAATATATTCACATGTTTGAGTTAGCTTTAGCTCATGCAAATATTCAACATCAAGATCAAGCTTGTAGGTTGTTTGTATCAAATTTAAAGGATATGCCTCAGATTTGGTATTCGAACTTACCAAGTAATAGTATTACAAGTTGGGATGACATGAAGAATTTTTTCTTAGCCCAATTTGGTAATCAATTAGATCAACAACAACTATACTATGGGCTGATAGAATCTAAGCAAGGAGTTAAAGAGTCAATTAGAGATTTTAACTTCAAGTTTCAGCGAATTTGTGGACTCTTTCAAAGACAATATAAATCATCAAAAGAAATGCTTAAAGAAACTTATCTTAAGGCTGTCAACCCCAACGTTTTAATTTGGTTAAGGAGAACTCCAAACTTAACTACACTAAATGACTACTTTAGTGAAGCTATACAATTATAAAAACAACTGAACTTGAATCCTGAAGAAAATATTGCAATTCAAAAAAGAGAAGAAAGAGTTATGATTCCTGTGCAAGTTTTTGCTCAATTTAAAGCTTTACCAAGTCCATCTCATATTAAGATAGAGCAAGCACATGAAAGAGTAGGATCTGAAAAAGGACAATTAATGAGAGATATGTCTAATAAAATAGTGAAGCTTGAAAAAGCCTTGGCAAGAGTTAATATCAAGGAAGAAAGGAAAAATAGAAAGCATAAACATCAAGACACTACGTTAGCAGAAGATGAGGATGAAAGTGACCTTATTATGTCCAAATTTCTTGATATTGAATCTGATAATGAGTTATCTAGTGTTTATTATGCAAGTAAATCTTCTAGCAATGGATCTAGCAACACTTCTTCTCTATCAAGTTCTGAAGAAGATATGTCTTCGGATGAAGAATGCAATAATAATGAGGAAAATGGATATAGTCTCGAATCAAAAGAAATATTAACTACTTCTAGACCCCCAAATGTTATTACTAATCCATCTACTAAGAGAAAAGCTTTTGAACCAAATAGAAGAGATAAGAATAAAGATAAAGACAATCAAGTAGAGCAAAGCGCTCCAAATCAGTCTTTTAATAAATGGATAAAGAAACCAAGCTTTATTGGTGAAGGAGAGTATGATTTGATTGAAGACCTTAAACATGTCAAGGCCAATATTAGCTTTTATCAGTTGCTTCAAATAGGAGATTAGTAAAGAAAGGCTTTAGAGTTCATTAAAGGTAAAAGGAGAGTTAGAGAATCAGAGTTAAGTTATGTGTCTAATAATGATGAGAAATTAAAGACCTCGTATGATAAGGAAGCTTCTCCTTTTATTTTCACAATGAAATTAAAGGATAAATACTTACACAATTGTTTGATTGATTCTAGAGCTACATCTACTATAATGTCATTATCTATATGTAAGAAATTGGGTTTGATTCCTGAAAAATCAAATAAAAAGATTATTCAAGTGGATAAACGTAGAGTGAAGATTGTGCGTCAATTACCAAATGTTCTATTAGAAATTGCTTCTGAACCCCACATCAGAAGTAGAGTAACTATTCAAGTGGCAGATATACCAGATTCACATAGTCTCTTATTGAGTAGAAGTTGGAGCAAGAATTTCTTAGGTTACATATCAACAGATTATTCTCACATGTGGCTACCTTGGAAAGGAGAACCAAATCAGATATACATCTATAGCGAACCTTTGATGATTGATAATATTACTTCAAACGGAAAAAGTAAAATGGTTGAAAAAGGAGGTGTTGAAAACAAAATTTGTACACTCCAAGAAAATTATAGTTCTGAATAAGAATACTCAAAGAATGAGGATAAATGGGAGTTATACTTTGATGGTTCATGCAATTCAAAAGGTGCAGGATAGTTATATTAAGGAATGATTCACCTAAAATTCTCAAATAAATTCATCTATCTTTCCCTTGTACTACCAACAAAGCTGAGTATGAAGCTTTATGTATTGGTATAAGAATAGCTCTAGACAAAAAGATCAGAGTAATCACTATAAAAGGAGACTCAAGATTAGTTTGTGAACAAGTAAAGGGTAACTATGTAGTAAAGAGCTCATTCTTAATACCTTATAAGCAACTTGCTTGTAAGATGTTAGATCAATTTCAACATTGTTGAATAGAGCATATAAATAGAGCAGAGAATCTTATAGCAGATGATTTGGCAAAGGCAGATTCAGTATTGGATATGCAAATAATAGAAAGTTACAAAGATGTAATAATTGAAGAAGAACATTAGCCATCAATACCATATAATATAAGACATTTACAAGTATTTGAAGATGATGATCAAATACTAAGATTTATGAAAAACAAACAAGAATTTGAGGGTCAAGTGATACTTGAAACATCATCAAACTCCAAAGCTAACTTCATTCCAAAAAGGATGATTGACTTGGAACATGAGTTCAAAAAACATTTACTTACTGGAAAGGATATACAAAACCCAAATAGTCAAGCTTTCGAGGTAGTGAATTTTGGATTAGACAGGATGCCAAAGATGTTGAATGTTACAAAGGGAAGAGATTCCAGTTTTAAGCAAAACTTGTTAACATGTCTAAGAAATAATTTTGACAATTTTTCTTAGTCTTATGATGATCTTAAAGCTTTTAGACCAGATGTGATGATACATAAAATTCCTTTAATAAAAGGTTGTAAAATAGTCAAGAAAAAACAAAAGAAATTTAATCCATCATTTGAACCAGCTATGGAAGCCGAAATAAAGAAGTTGTTACAAGCACGAATCATATATCCAGTACGATATTCAACATGGCTTACTAACCTTATTACAGTGAGAAAGAAAAATGACGATATAAGGCTTTGTGTAGACTTTAGAAATCTGAATGATGCCTCAAAAAAGGATAAGTATCCACTTCCAAGAATTGATGAGATGCTTATTAAAGTCTTAGGTTGTCAAGTATATTCTTTCTTAGATAGTTTCTCAAGTTCTAATCAAATCATGGTAGATAAGAATGATCGATACAAAATAGCATTTATCACCAAATGGGGAACTTTCGCTTACCAAACAATGCCATTTGGATTGTCAAATGCTAGAGCTACTTTCCAAAGAGCAATGAATTTAACATTTAAGGATTTATTAGGTGAAACACCACAAAGTTCGGAGCTTAGTACTTGTCCGACCCCAAACAAGACCCTGGAACTCACAAACAACGTCGGCTGCATGATCGCAACATTTAGTTTTTGCTAAGTATATGGGGCCAGCGTACACACACAGCGTATACGCCTGCACTCCAGCGCATACGCCCAGCGTATACGCCTAGCCCTTCGGCGTATACGCCCAACATTCCAGCGTATACGCCCGGCTCTCTGGCGTATACGCCCAGGCACTGCATATGCGCACGCTCGACGACAGGATCTCCAATGACAGCATGAAGATAACACCGAAGGGCAAGGATTGAAGCAAGTGGCAGTCCATCAGCGTATACGACCGGCATGTACACCCAGCATCCATCAGCGTATACGCCCGGCGTGTACGCCCAGCATTTCAGCGTATACGCCCAGCGCTCAGCATCTCCACCTAGTTCACGCCCAGCATTTTCAGCGTATACGCCTAGTGTATACGCTTGATAGTTGTAACATTTTGTATATTTGTAAAGTGTATGCACCCGATCAACACACCACGTGTCTCCCATCCCGAGTCTAGCGTAACAACCTGTATAAAACCCCCATTTTTCCACTTCCTTGAGGGTTGGCAAAATCTCGGAGCACACCAGAGAACATTTACGCTGCACACAAGAGCTGAAACTTCCTTACGCCCTGTACGCTGTAGACAGTCTCCCACGCCCCGCTCGCCCTACAAGTCGTCCGAGTCACCTCTATGTACGCTGGGGCTTTTCGTCTGCCTTGTGTTCCCACAACTGTGTTAGACCGGTGCACTATACTCTGACTCTGTAATTCTATCGTTTCATTTGCTACAAGTTCTTTTACAGTTTTACGTCAATTTGGCCCACGCCTCGTTTACTCCTGTTCACGTTTACGCTCCGTTTGCATCCGTTTACGTTTTACGCTGTTTTCGCTTCGTTTACGCCTGCACGCCGTTTACGCATAACCCAGCATATTAGCATTTGCGTATGCGCGGGGAAATCCTTGTCTGATCCGCGTGCAGACCACCCAAGGTACTCTGCCTCCACTACATTCCAGCACGCCCTCAGGCGTAGGCAGGGTCTTCTGTATCCATCCCGTGATCCCTCGACCTCTATTTTTCCTTCCAGCTGGAGACCGACAATTTCTGGCGGTACAGAAATTGGTGCTAGAAGGAGGGCCTCCTTAAAACCCTTACCTGCAACTCCCAGCGTATACGCTGCTAAGCGTCTATGCCCCTGATTGTACGCTGTCCTTTCCCAGCGTTTACGTTGTCCAGTTCCGAAACCTACCTCGTAACTGCCCAGCGTCTACGCTGCACAGCGTTCACGCTCTCAAACACCACCGCTTTATTTACGCTCATCTGTTTCGTGCTCTATTGATTACGCTGTGAATTCTTTTACAAGTTTGTCTTTTTTACGCTCTGTTTTCACGCTTTGAACTGTACGCTTTGGACTACGCTCTGAACTATTTACGCTTCCCTGTTTACGCTCCCCTGTTTATGCTTCCCTATTTACGCTTCCCTGTTTATGCTTCCCTGTTTCACTCCGCAACCCATCTCAGGCTTACGCTCCCCAGCGTCTACGCTGTACATGCTGTATACGCTATATACGCTGTCCCTATACGCCGTCCACTAGGCGTATACGCTGCCCGTTCCTCAAGACATCAACTCCGCCTTTTCAAACTTACTCCTATCCGTGATATAGCATCATGAACCCTGCTAACAACACCGATGTCCCCGCTCAGACCACTGCCATGGACATCATATCTGTCCAATAGGCTGTTGCGCGATACCCAAGAATGCAACCCACAGCGGGGCCTCGCCGATCCCTAAGGCTACAAGGAAGAGACCCAGCTTCTCACATCATAACCCAGGATCAGTACAACTTTATCTGTATTAAGATACAAGCTAACCTGGCCATTGATCAAGCTGAACTGGAGGTGAAGAGGCAGTTTGAGCTGTATTACAGGGGGGGATGAGAGTTCACCCCAACCCTTTCGTTGGACGATCTTTTACGCCAGTTTGTGACCCGGTTCAAGTACAACTTGAAACCCAAGGCCACGCTAGATAGCCTCATGCAAATCAAGCAAGCACCGCTTGAACCGGTGCAAAAGTTTATTCAGAGATGGAGTGCGGCTCTCAATGAGCTACATGAACCGATCTCTCCAACCTATCTGCTTACAATACTGAAAGCGACGGTCAATGATTTTTTCAAGTCCAAACTGTATTACCTTAACGCGCGCGACCTTAATGAGGCATTTGAACAAATCAAGAACATAGAGGAGGCGGCTCAAAACAGCCACGACCCCGCATACTTGGCCTTCAGAAACCAACACACTAAAAAGGACAAAGAGAAGGCAAGGACAACTATCGCAGCAATAGCGGGGGCACAACAAACAAACACCACACCTCAACACAGATCGCCTGCGCCCCCCACTAACTACTATCAGCCCGCTCCTACAGTAGCCCCAGAGTCATCATCGCAGAACCCGACGAACCGTACGTGTAACTTCGAGAGAAAAGAACCCTCTCAGTACACCCCTTTACCGATGAAGCCATCCCAGCTCTTTGATCAACTCTTAAAGGCTGGATTGATGCAACATAAGCAATTGTCCCCAGCGGCTATTCAAAGATATGACCGGTTCTGTCAACTCGTACAGAACCCAAGCCTAGCAACACCGGATGAGCCACCCGTGCCTAAAGGATTCAGGATGGATCGCTTCTGCGACTACCATCAGCGCAACGGGCATGGAACGGATTACTGCTTTACCCTGAAGTAGGACATCCAGTGGATGATTGATGATGGCAAGATCACTTCTGACGGGCCTAACCCCGTCCAACCGCAAAATCAGACTATGGGGGTGTATAAAGACCCCCTGAATGCTGAAGAGGCACCGTACGTAATTACTTCAATCTATTGTGGTGATGACTCCATCACACCCCGCGTTAACACCATCTACCCCGAAAATCAACATGGAATGCTTGACAAACCGTTCATAGTTCAGATCCCTCCCGCTGAGTCGACACCCGCCTATCAACCATCCCATGCCCCACAGCGGCCGTACGTAGTCCGAGTGCCCGCCACCGTACCCACTCCCAACACTATGACGCACCAAAAACCATACATGGTGCGCATCCCTCCAGTTAATCCCGCGGATGCATCAACCCCTCATGCTCGGCCTGCCCCCTTCGTAGTCCGAGTACCATTGGCCGTTGCAACAACGGAGGTCCAACCTCCACCTGGACCAACCCCGTACGTCGTTAGGATACCTAGACAGACTCCTGCCCAATCATATCCGACCACCCACTCGCAACCCCGACCAGCTCCATACATCGTAAAGGTCCCAGGGCAACCCCAGGCCCCCAAACCAGCTGCACCTCCACGCCGAGAACGCTTAGCCGATAAGCTTACCCGGGAATGATTGGAGAAGGAGCGCCAACGGTTAGCTCTGGGGCCACCCAAACCAACTCCACTGAACTCCATGCCTATGTCATCATCCGGCGATCCACCAAACATAGACAGCAATGGTGAACCATCTAAAACACAAGAACTGCATAACACGGCAGGTCCTAACAACAACGACAAACCACTGAAGCGTGAAATAAAATTGTTGGGTCCCATGGACCCAGTCACTGCTGATAAAAACGTCCCCGACAGTAGAGATTTTGCAACGGCCCTGACGCAAGTCACACAAGCCTTGAAACAAAAGAACATGTCCCTAAGCTTGTATGACTTGGTACTAATGTCTCGAACTCATCGCGAAGCTCTAGTACACATGTTAACATCGATTCCTGTTAGTGAGGACTTGCCCCCAAGCGAACCGGCCATTCAGGCGGTGATGTACCCCTCTCACGAGGTCGGTCCTAAGCCCTTGAGCTTCCACGATGAGAACATCAAAGTGGACAAAAAGACAGGTGAGACAACAACAGTCCCTATGTTCATAACTATACATGTAAACCAATTCAAAATACATAGGGTACATGTAGATGACGGGGAAGCTACCAACGTCGTACCCTATCCTATCATCGAACAATTGGGACTTACCAACTCGATCAAACCCACCACAACGACATGTTTAAAGTCATTCAGCGGGTCACGTGTACTGGTCAAAGGCACGATAACCTTAGACTTCGTAGCGGGAGACCAGTTCCCCACATCCGCTGATTTTCTCGTTGTCGATGAAATGTCGGGTTTCAACCTAATATTAGGAAGACCCTGGTTAGCCCAACTGAGAGCCGTTTCCTCTCCTATACATCAGGAGATTCACCTACCCTATGAGGGTGGTGAAATCATCATACATGGGGAAGCGGTTACTCCCATTATTTCATCTCACACGGACAGCGAACAAGGCTCCGAAGTTGAACTCGACAAACCTGGGCAAAAGGACTCAAACAAAAAGCAACTAGTGGGTAGTAAACCTTCAAACATGGGACAAGAGCCCGAAGCCGAAAAACCTGCATCTAACATTGTAGACGCGTCGCCTCACGACGAAACTAACACAAAAACAACGACCGATATCAAAGCGCCCAAAGGTACCAAAACCGAAAACATTCAAACAAATGTCTCCTGGACCGAATTGCCATTCAACGTGATCAGCGAGGGAGACAGGGAATATAAAATCATGCCGGTCAATACACCCCCCGACATAAAAATCAGGAAAATCAAAAAACAACTAAAATGAACCCCTTCGTCCGCAACGACGTTAAACTATAACTAGTCCAAAATGACATTAAACTACGATAAGACCCAAAAACACAAAGAAACAATAATAAATAGCAAAACAAAAAAATTACAACACTCCCTGTCCGAAAAGATGTTAAACTAGCATGTTCGCAATGACATAAAACTAGCCACGATAAGAAATGGTCGGTCCACTACGAAACATCCACTTTCCTTAAAAAATCACCTGTTTACAATGGGGCCCGAAATGGCCTTAAACTATGCATGGAGGCCCGAAATAGCCTTAAACTAGCATGTACCTTGTTTTCCTTTTACACACCATTTATCTTCAATGTGTCATCTTTAAAACAGAAAAACAAACCCAAAAACATTTTAATATCGTATCATATGTGCAAACAACTTAAAATCAACAAAAAATATTTATTTATGCAATGTTGTACAAATAATGTCTATTTTTCTTAGCATTTTTCAGTTACAAATGCTCGTATCAATTGAATCAGCAAAAACCACTACAAAAACAAAAAAAACACTAAGCATCCGCGACAGGAGGATCATCTCCCTTAGAACCACCAGCATCAGGAGTCCCTGCCCCGCTAGGGCCAGCCTCGTGTGTATCATCACCACCTTCATGCTGAAAATACCAAGAAATCAACAACCAACATAAAAATGAGCAGATGTTAAAACTGTAAACCTTATCCAATAAGTTAACTGCGTAAAGGCAAAGCGCTTACCATAGGGGATCCCCCTAAGCCAAACTCTAGCCGACGAAGGATCTCCTCCTCTAGGACGCTGGCCCAATCTGTCCCACCCAGGCCTAGGTCAATGTTTGCCAAAGCTTTGCCTTTGTCGACCGCTGACCANAGCAACTTCTTATACTAATGTTTATGGTTCTTCTCATCCTGACCCCACTTGCGAACCTTGGAAGCGAAAGCCTTCCAATCTTGACACTTGAGGTTCAGGAGATCAACTTGAGCTTTGCATTCCACTATTCTCTGAGTCAGTGATGCATGATGGTTCAAGAGGTTCCAATACCTCGTGTATGTAATCTCTGATGTTCGCCAAGAATGATCCCCACTCAGTCTAGCAGCGGTGAACTCATATCGAGCCTTTAAATCGTCATGCTCCTCTGATACTTTGGAGAATGCCTTTTCCTTTGCTTGTACTTGTAACCACAATTGTTCAACAGAATGCCTACAAGTCCACAACGACTTGGCATTGTGTGCAAGGCTGTACACAATGCCTTCATAAAGAGGCCTTGGCACCTATTCCACTTCTGGGGAGAGTGTAGTCAGGCTTTCCATGCTAATGCCCTCAGAGGGATCCCACCTTAGTTTAGTGCCTACCCACGCAGAAAACATGAATGTTAAGACTGTACAAATAAGCCAGGAAGCTCCTAATCATTAAACGAGCCATACCTATATCAGGATGGATTTCTTGGAGATGCTCAATAACTTCTTCCGCGATTCCATCCACGAAATCTGACTTACTTGGCATCTCTGACCAAATAAGTGGTTGACACATATGGGAAGAACTAACCTCAGCGGTCCCTTCAGGGGGAACCGTCTTCATGGGAACGTCCAACCGTACCGTCCTGGTATCGCTCCCTTCATCTAAGCCAAAAACACGAAACTAAATAAAAAAAAAGAGAGTAGGAGCCACAATTAATATAACAAAAACCAACTAAAAGCGAAATACATACCCTGATCCTTGTCACCTTCTGGGGGATCACCCAAATCCAAGTCACCCTCAAGGAAGCTACTGAACATTTGGTTGATAGCATCCTGGTCGTCTAAAGGTGTAGTTTCAGTAGTCTTTTCTGTTAATGGCTTCGTTCCCCCGCCTTGGCTCTTCTTTGGGCTTTCCTCCTCATGGTTTTTCTCGGTACGTGTTTCCTCCTCCTCTCTGATGGTCTCCAAGGCCTGTTTCCTCACTGCCCCAAACCGAAAACAATAACGACACATAAGCAATTGAAGCAAGGGTTAGACCTAAACGAAAATGATAAAATGATAAGTAGATGGGCTTCATTCACATGGTATCTTGAAGCGTATTTTCTTTACGCGTGGCTGGTTTATCTCGGCGACTTGTTCTGTGGGGTGTTCGGGTCTCTTCAATTTCGATTTGGCTTTGCCAATAGTTTCCTTGATTACCCGCGTTGCCCGTCTTGGGTTAAAGGTACATCCGCTGGCTCCATCCCCAGACTGTCCCGCGTATGGATGGAACCGCCGGACGATCCCCCTGTGGTAATAGACACGGACTCATCGATACCTTCTGGGGCATCATGCGACTTGGTAGTCGCGTACAAGTGCTTGACCCACGGACGGGATAGCTGACCCCGATCCCATAGGACAAACTTGTTGTCCGCACGCATTACAAGGAACTCGGCAAAACTGCGAAGATAGCCGACGAAGAAGGCAAAAGTGAAGTGTGATTGTGCTTCGATATTCGTGCGCAACCGCACAATCTCTTTATGCATGCCCGCCAACAAAAATTGAGCCCAATTGTACCGCATCCCAGTTTCCAAAATTGTCCGCATGATGCGTACCGCCTCCACCCCAAAACTCCGCACCCGAGAAAGAGTTTTGGGAAACACCCGTGCTCGAAACAGGGGATGCAGTTCGTTCACCTCAACAACCTTTGCCTTCCCCTGCATCGAGAACCCCTTGGTGCCTTTCGTCACACCAAGCCAAGACTCCAGTTCACGGATCGTTTGGAGCTCTTTGTGAGACCTATCCAATACTACGGGTGGGCCATCTACCGACATGCCGAATAAGTTAGAAAAGAATACAGGCGACAGATGAAACATCACCTTGACACCCTTAATCCGGGTGCTGTACTGAGAGACAGATTCATTGAAAGAGTCCACGATCCCTATAATTTCCCCAATTGAGACATTAGGGCTTGGCGTCATGAAAAGCTCTAGGAGGCCTACATCATCTAGGCAACGAGTGAGGGATGGTGGGGCTTTCTTACGTAACCACTTCTATGCCTTCTCTACTCCCCTGAACTTCATCGACAAAGTCATCTCAGTTCATCCGGTTGTCACAGGGTCCCCACCCGAGGGTTCATCAACTGTCAAAACAAATTAAAACAATCACATCGGTCTCACCCCAAAATAGTTGAACAAAACCACTAACGCACGTAATAAATGCCACTACTCACCGTTAGTGGTGGATTTTGAAGTACTGCCAAAACTATGAGGGAAGACCGGTCCCTCATCTGTCCAGTCCTCATGCAGCCATCCACGGGCTTTGCACATCCCAAAAGCTCTAGAAAATTGCTCATGGAAGCAAACCATCGAACCCTTTGTCTGAGCCAGTACAGCCCCACGAAGAGTGGGAGCCGTCATAAAGGCCTCTAGAGCTATGCGAGTGAGGGCTATCCCTTCATCTTCAATCAAGGTCCCATCAGGGTTGGTCCTCAACCTACACATAAACGCATGTCAACACTAGAGAACAACATCAAATGGAAATAGGCAAAGTAATGAATGTTTACGGCCCTACCTGGTTATTCTGTACACTGTGCCAGGAGGATTCTGAAACAGGGTGTACGCGCGGGCAGCTATAAACAAAGTGTTGTTAATGTAATCCAACCCTGGTGGCAACAACTCCCACACACGCACTAACGGACATGTTGACTTGGGCCCGTGAGTATTACCATCTTCATCAACAAATGGGCCCTCGTCAATGTCTTCCATGAAGACCACAACGCCCTCTGCAGCTCCCGGCAATAATGCATCAACTACACTGCGCGCAGTCACCTCATCAAAAAATGACCACATAACCACCTCGAAGTTGGTTAACAGGAAGGCCAGAAATTCGCCAACGCCTTCCCTGAACCAGACTCCCTTATTATCCACAGTTAGAGTTGGGGGAAGATCGCCATCCTGAACGGGTTCAGCCCACGCTAAAACCCCGACGAGCTCAACCACTATGAGGAAACGTTTGTTATCCCTGCAACCAATTGCAATGAAATGAAAGTTCACATCACAGTCAAAAAATAAACTAACTATTCACGCCTAGCGTATACACAGTACACAGCGTATACGCCCGCCAAACCACTTCGAAAAACACAACTTACGACCGGCATATACGCTATACCCAGAGCGTATACGCCCGTGACGCACGCTCCAGCGTATACACTGTACGAAGCGTGTACGCCAAAAAACACGATTCGAACGTAGCGTATACGCTGAACTCAGCGTATACGTCGGGCGAACACCATAAAAACGCAACTTAAACCCAACGTACACGCTACAAAATTCAGCGTCTACGCTGACGTCCGAACCCCCCTCGCACAGCGTATACGCGGGAGAAACCCTCAGCGTATACGCCTGAATCCGCCGTCAGCGTCAACAAACCACGCCAAAAGGTAAGTATGCCAGCCAGACGCGTACAGCGTATACGCTGAACAAACCCTCGGCACATACGCCCTCGCAAAGCAAGATTTACGCCAAGAAAATACGTCGAATAACAGGACAACAAATGACAGTCTACACCGCGCAGTGATGCTGACATGCACGCCAAAGAAACCCTCAAACCCTCTACGCTCGATCGTCTACGCCAAGAAACGTAAACAATAGCAGAGACAGAGATCAAGGCTTACCTGTAGGGCGTCACTGGCCACTCTGACACCTTCGACCTAGGTAGGCCCTACAGCATCGCCTCCGTCTCTTCGGCGAAGGATAGGTCAGAACCCTTTCTCCCCTGGCCTTCCTCTTCCTTGTCCTTGCCCATCGCAGAGTGTTCACGCCGACTGTCCAAGTGCACGCTGAGCGACTTTCGGGTTCGCCGTCTACGCTCGGGTCTCTTGGCGTCTACGCTGGGTTTAGTCTGGCGTCTATGCTCAGGTCTCTTGGCATCTACGCTTAGGAAGTTTACGCTTACGCTCACAGGTAGCACTTTACACTGTCGCTGTTGAAAATAGAAAACAAATGGACCCCTCATCCTTTATATAACACATGCTGACGCTGACGCTGACGCCACCGCCGCTTACGCCGCCATCGCTCCATTTTTGCCATTTTGCCTTTTTTTTTCCTTCTTTTTCGCCGAAATCTAACCAAAAATATATATATATATATAAATTAATTAAAATTCAATTTATTACATCTTGGTTCCTCCAGGGACCTCATTTTACACGTTCACTTAAATTATAACAATTTGGCCCGGTATGGCCTTAAACTGCCATTTCCCCATCCTCCCATTGGCCTGGTATGGCCTTAAACTGCCATTTCCCCATCCTCCCATTGGCCCGGTATGGCCTTAAACTGCCACTCACTGCCCAGTAAGGTCTTAAACTGCCATGCGTCCAGGTGTGACGATAATCCACCATGATGCACGTATACACACTTAAAATTTCCGAAAGACACGGAACTATCCCTTCTTGCTCACGCAACTCTCGGTTTATTGGCAGGGATGAGCTCAATGGACTGCCAGCACTTAACCACACCGTTAACCATCGACGGACCATATGACACCATTACACGAGACTTTGACATAAACTTCATCAACTTAAGTCCACTAATGGACGACACGGTCATAGCCTCAACACAACAAACAACAGACAATTACCAAGGCATGACAAAGTTTCTTGACATAGAAGCTGAAAACATCACTGAAGACCCGTTAGCTGAAACCCCCATTACTATGCCTGATGGGGAAGTTAAAATATTAAAATTAAGCACGCTATTACAACCACGCATGGCTCAAGACATTCAGAATGTGCTTAGGGAAAACATGAAAGCATTCGCTTGGTCTTATACGAACATGCCCGAACTAGACCCTAGGATTATCCAACACAACATCATTCTTGACCCAAAATTAAGACCGGTAAAACAAAAAGCGCGAAAAGTTAGACCCGAGGTAGCGTTGGCAGTTCGCAATGAGATCACTAAGCTTTATCAAGCTGGTTTCATTCGGGTTGTCGATTATGCCGAGTGGGTGTCAAACATGGTCATCGTCCCAAAAAAAAATAGAAGCATTCGCTTATGCATCGACTTCCGTGACCTAAACGTAGCAACCATAAAAGATGACTTTCCCCTGCCCAGCATCGATCAACTCGTTGATTTGACTGCCGGACACGCCTTATTGTCTTTTATGGATGGCTTTTCAGGATACAACCAAATACGCATCAACCCTGAACACCAACTTCGGACTACCTTCATGACACCATGGGGAACTTTTTGCTACACTATGATGCCATTCGGTCTCAAAAACGCTAGGGCCACGTATCAAAGAGCCATGACATTTATCTTTAGTGATTATATGTTACGGTCGCTCAACGATTACATGGATGACATAGTAGTTAAGTCAAAGACAACCGAACAGCATGTGCAAGACCTCGATCTAGTCTTAAAACGTTGTTTAAAATACGAGCTAAGACTTAATCCAAAAAAATGTGTTTTCGTCATCAAAATAGGCAAGATGCTCGGATTCATAGCCTCTGAAGCAGGGATACGAGTAGACCCCGATAAGGTAAAAGACATAACAAACCTGAAACCACCCGACAATCTCACCGAACTTCGAGGTCTACAAGGTCGATTACAGTTCATCAGGCGCTTCGTAGAAAATTTGACAGATAAATTAAAACCTATGAATCACCTATTACGTAAAAACGTCCACTTCGAATGGACCCCGCAGTGCTAGGAAGCCTTCGAAAACATCAAAACAGCACTTGCGCGATTGCCCACAGTTTACCCGCCTCAAAACAATAAACCATTCTACATCTACCTTACCACTTCGGAATTGTCAATCGCATCTATGCTTTGCCAAAAATGAGATGACAGAACCGAAGTCCCTGTATACTATTTGAGCCATGCCTTAGTTGCCCATGAAAAGAAGTACAACGACGTGGAGAGGTCATGCTTAGCTTTGGTCTTTTCTCTAAGAAAATGGCGACATTACTTCTTCCGTAATCAAATTCACGTAATCTGTAAGGACAATGTACTGAGAGCCATAATAGGAAACATCTACGAAATGAGTCGAATAGCCCGATGGAAAGCCATGATAGCCGAGTTTGACCTGTACTATGTAGCGCAATCATCAGTCAAAGGTCAAGCCATAGCGAATTAAATGGGCGCATCACCAACGCATGACCAAGCAACCATAGAGCCTGAATTCCCAGATGAAAGTATAAGCACAGTAGACACGGTGCCTGATGACTATGATGCCATTTTAAACTTCGATGGAGCATCCACCTCTCGAGGAGGAAGTGTGGCCGCCATCATCACTTATCCCTCCGGGGAGATCCGACCCTTTGCCTATCGCTTCAATTTTCACTATACTAACAACATAGCAGAGTACGAAGGTCTCCTTAGAGGCCTCGTGGCAGTGCTGGCTTCAGACATCACACGGCTGGTAGTCAGAGGCGACTCACAACTAGTCCTAAACTAAGTCACAGACGTCTATACATGTAAAGCTCAACATTTACAACCATACTGCGATTTGGCGAAACACTTAATAGGGCAATTCGAAAGTGCGGACGTGCAACACGTTTCCAGAAATGACAATACTATTGCGGATGCGCTAGCAACCTTAGCATTAAATATCTCACCTAACATGTTTCATACGTTGCCAAGCTCCATAACCAATTGCACTGAACCAATCACCGATACCCTTAACACGTTGCCGATTGCATCTGTTAGTACAACACACGCGGTGGAATGGTACGATGACATAAAAGAGTACCTTCTACGTGGCGAAGCCCCGCGACATCTAACAAATGTGCAAAAGGATGTTGTACGAAAACGTTCTAAGCAATATACCCTGGTAGGGGACACACTATGTCGTAGATCTTACAAAGGCATATTGCTAACGTGCGTCACTAGCATTGACGCCCAAACAATTGTCGATCAGGTACATGAGGGACTATGTGGAGGACACATAGCACCAAAAGCCATGGCCACAAAAATAAGACGCTTAGGCTACTATTGGCCCCACATGGAATATGACTGCTCCTCCAAAGTCAAAACATGTAACATTTGTCAAAAACATAGTAACTTAATACATGTACCACCAACCGAGTTGCACACAGCACAGATAACATGGCCTTTTCAGAAGTGGGGATTAGACCTCATCAACCCGATAACACCCTCTTCTTCCGCAGGGCATAGTTTCATCATAACCACGACAGAATACTTTATGAAGTGGGTAGAAGCAGCTCCCCTTCGAAAGACGACTTCTAAACACGTGTGCAACTTTATCCTAGAAAACATTGTAACCCGTTTTGGCATTCCCATGACAATCATCACCGACAACGGGCCACAATTTAGTAGTGCCAAAACAAAAACCTTTTGCAACAATCTAGGGATTAAACATTCGTTTTCTTCCCCTTACTATCCTCAAAGTAATGGGCAAGCAGAAGCAACGAACAAGACAATCATAACAATACTTAAGAAAATGCTAACCCAAAGCAAAAGGAAATGGCACGAGCAACTAAAATACACACTATGGGCATATCGCACTACACACCGGGCGTCCACAAGTAAAACTCCGTACAGTCTCGTTTATGACTCAGAAGCCGTTTTACCTTTGGAATTACAGGTACCATCGCTAAGGATCACACTCTCCGGACTCCTCAATGACGAGCAAAACAACGAGCTAAGGCTCATTGACCTCGACTTGGTAGAAGAAGAACGTGCACGCGCACTCGATCAGATCGACTGGTACCAAAAGCAACAACAACAGCGGCATCGGCATGACATTAACAAGTGCCCAATCCACGAAGGCGACCTCGTACTCAAAGCTGCTCGGGAACATCCGGACAAATTCTTAGCCAACTGGGAAGGGCCTTACATGGTCATCAAGGCATTCGATAATGGTGCATTCAAATTAGCTGACATCGAAGGGAACGAACTCGCTAATCCGACAAATCATTTGTACCTAAAACCGTTCTATGTCTGAACACGAGCTCAGGTACGTGTAAGTCCTAGAATCACGACTATAAACTGATACCACAGCTCGTCCTGGAATCATGACGATAAACTGATACCACAGAATAGTCCTGGGTTATGACTTAAAACTAATACCACAGTGTCCGCAACGACGATAAACTAGCACCCGTCCACAAACTACCACCGTCACAACCATCAGGGTCCGCTAAGACTGTAAACTAGCTTGCCTCTTCATAGTCCGCTAAGACTAAAAACTTGCAATGTACCGTCCGTCACAACGCTAAACAGGCAATGTCCAACAGGTTATGACATAAAACTAACCCACAACAGTCTGCCAAGACTATAAACTGGCAAGTTCACATCCAGCTCGGCAATCCGCCGCCACAATCATCCATCAGCTTCACTGCATCACTCGTCATTAATACTGCCATCATCCACATACAGGGCTTTCCATCCTTCAACATCTCTGTGTCATCGACCGCCATGTAAGTCTAAGCTCGTCTATTCACTCACAATTTTCTTGTCTCCTTGGCATTGTGTTTGCAGTAGGACACCCAGAAGTGTCGTACAAGAGTGCACTTCGTCACGAGCAGCAAGGTAAGACACTTTTTGTAGCATACATGGCAAGACTGAATCAAACTGTTCACCAGTACATCCCCATTCACTCATAAAACTCCCCTATCCATTCACCAAGACACTTTATCCTGACATCCCCTCGGCACACTTGGTACATTTGAAACATCGTACTGCTTTAAAGCAGCCGCAACATGCCACACAGCACCTGCGCATGAGTACACAGGCAAAGCAGAGTTTACAACGCAAAAAAAAAACTAAGTACTAAGTACTGGAAATTCCCATACAAGCCCCAGGCGGGAAGGCAGTTGCCACAAAACTAAGTACTCATGTACAAAGCGCTCAAAGAACATCTAGTTGCATGGCTTTGGCTCCCCACTAGTAGGTTCCCCTTGAACACTAAACATGGGCCCTGCTCTCCCAAAGAATGTAACACATCCTCCCATGACCTTGGCCTCGCCAACCGGTCCTCTTGAAAACTAACTAAGAGTCTTGTTCCGCCAAAGAACGCACATCGCATGCCTGTACTCCGAGTCTACTACAACAATGGCTAAGGCACAGATCAGCATGCCACATACCGAAACATCCCCTGTCTACACACTTCCTTGGGTAGTCGCCAATCCCTATCCTCCCATCAGCTACAAGTTCCGCATTCCCGATCCCATGTACTACTGAAAGCGGTGCGATGACGTCTCGTCCAAGTAGCAGTAGACAACGTTTCTATCGAGTTGCTTGTGGTGTTTTGCACTTCTTTGTCGACGCCTCTCGGGTCAATTCCTCCAAGCATCAACAAAGAGGGGCCAATGAAACACCACAAAGTTCGGAGCTTAGTACTTGTCCGACCCCAAATAAGACCCTGGAACTCACAAACGACACCGGCTGCATGATCGCAACACTTAGTTTTTGCTAAGTATATGGGGCCAGCGTACACACACTACGTATACGCCCTGCGTATACGCCCAGCATATACGCCTAGCCCTTCGGCGTATACACCCAGCGTATACGCCCAACATTCCAGCGTATACGCCCGACTCTCCGACGTATACGCCCAGGCACTGCAGATGCGCATGCTCGACGACAAGATCTCCAATGACAGCATGAAGATAACACCGAAAGGCAAGGATTGAAGCAAGTGGCAGTCCATCAGCGTATACGACCAGCGTGTACACCCAGCATCCATCAATGTATACGCCCGGTGTGTACGCCCAGCATTCCAGCGTATACGCCCAGCGTATACGCCCAGCGTATACGCCCAGCGTATACGCCCAGCGTATACGCCCAACGCTCAGCATCTCCACCCAGTTCATGCCCAACATTTTCAGCGTATACGCCCTAGCGTATATGCCGCCCTGATGCAGCGTATACGCCTGACAGTTGTAACATTTTGTATATTTATAAAGTGTATGCACCTGGTCAACGCGCCACGTGTCTCCCATCCCCAGTCTAGCGTAACAACCTGTATAAAACCCCCATTTTTTCACTTCCTTGAGGGTTGGCAAAATCTCGGAGCACACCAAAGAACATTTACGCTGCGCACAAGAGCTAAAACTTCCTTACGCCCTGTATGCTGTACATGGTCTCCCACGCTCCGCTCGCCCTACAAGCCGTCCGAGTCACCTCTGTGTACACCGGGGCTTTTTGTCCGCCTTGTGTTCCCACAACTGTGTTAGACCGGTGCACTGTACTCTGAATTTGTAATTCTATCGTTTCATTTGCTGCAAGTTCTTTTACAGTTTTACCTCAATTTGGCCCACGCCTCATTTACGCATGTTCACGTTTACGCTCCGTTTGCATCGGTTTACGTTTTACGCTGTTTTCGCTTCGTTTACGCCTGCACGCCGTTTACGCATAACCCAGCGTATTAGCATTTGCGTACGCGCGGGGAAATTCTTGTCTGATCCATGTGCGGACCACCCAAGGTACTCTGCCTCCGCTACATTCCAGCACGCCCTTAGGCATACGCAGGGTCTTCTGTATCCATCCCGCAATCCCTCGACCTCTGTTTTTCCTTCCAGTCGAAGACCGACGATTTCGGGCGGTACAGAAATTGGCGCTAGAAGGAGGGCCTCCTTAAAACCCTTACCTGCAACTCCCAGCGTATACGCTGCTAAGCGTCTACGCCCCTGATTGTACGCCGCCCTTTCCCAGCATTTACGCTATCCGGTTCCGAAACCTACCTCATAACTGTCCAGCGTCTACGCTGCACAGCATTCACGCTCTCAAACACCACCGCTTTATTTACGCTCATCTGTTTCGCGCTCTACTGATTACGCTATGACTTCTTTTACAAGCTTATCTTTTTTACGCTCTGTTTTCACGCTTCGACCTGTATGCACTCCCCTGTTTACGCTTCCCTGTTTCACTCCACAACCCATCTCACGCTTACGCTCCCCAGCGTCTACGTTGTACATGCTATATACGCTGTCCCTATACGCCGTCCACTAGGCGTATACGCTGCCCGTTCCTCAAGACATCAACTCCGCCTTTCCAAACTTACTCCTATCCATGATATAGCATCATGAACCCTACTAACAACACCGCTGTCCCCGCTCAAACCACCGCCATGGACACCATAGCTATCCAACAGGCTGTTGCGCGACACCCAAGAATGCAACCCACAGCGGGGCCTTGCCGATCCCTAAGGCTGCAAGGAAGAGACCCAGCCTCTCACATCATAACCCAGGATCAGTACAACTTTATCTGTATTAAGATACAAGCTGACCTGGCCGTTGATCAAGCTGAATTGGAGGTGAAGAGGCAATTTGAGCTGTATTACAGGGGGGGACGAGAGTTCACCCCAACCCTTTCATTGGATGATCTTTTACGCCAGTTTGTGACCCGGTTCAAGTACAACTTGAAACCCGAGGCCACGCTGGATAGCCTCATGCAGATCAAGCAAGCACCGCTTGAACCGGTGCAGAAGTTTATTCAGAGATGGAGTGCGGCTCTCAATGAGCTACATGAACCGATCTCTCCAACCTATCTGCTTACAATACTGAAAGTGGCGGTCAATGATTTTTTCAAGTCCAAACTGTATTACCTTAACGCGCGCGACCTTAATGAGGAATTTGAACAAATTAAGAACATAGAGGAGGCGGCTCCCACGCTCCGCTCGCCCTACAAACCGTCCGAGTCACCTCTATGTACGCCAAGGCTTTTCGTCTGCCTTGTGTTCCCACAACTGCGTTAAACCGGTGCACTGTACTCTGACTCTGTAATTCTATCGTTTCATTTGCTGTAAGTTCTTTTACAGTTTTATGTCAATTTGGCCCACGCCTCGTTTACACCTGTTCACGTTTACGCTCCGTTTGCATCCGTTTACGTTTTACGTTGTTTTCGCTTCGTTTACGCCTGCACGCCGTTTACGCATAACCCAACGTATTAGCATTTGCGTACGCGCGGGGAAATCCTTGTCTGATCCCCGTGCGGACCACCCAAGGTACTCTGCCTCTACTGCATTCCAGCACTCCCTCAGGCGTAGGCAGGGTCTTCTATATCCATCCCGCAATCCCTCAGCCTCTATTTTTCCTTCCAGCCGGAGATTGACGATTTCGGGCGGTACATTAGGCAAATTCATGG